>LOEQ01001878.1:382672-393925 GCA_001685075.1 Bramus lutescens
GGAGGAGGGAGGAGGGAGGGGAGTGGGCAGAGGTGGGAAGAAGGACACACAGACAGGGTGGGAGAGGGAGGAGGGAGATAAGGCAACAGTTTAAAAACCGTCCATAGCAGGTCCACATCAGCAAAACCAGAGCCACCTGCCTCCCACCCCCACCACACTCGGGTCACAAGAATGGTCGGAAATCGCGCTCCTCCACTAGGCTGATGGCTGGGTTCTTCAGCTCCTCCTCCGAGTTGGCCATTTTATAGCCCAGCTGGGCCAGCACCTGCTGGCAGGCATTCTGAGCGAAGGCCACAATGTCATAGGAGAGACGGAAGCGCCACTTCTCAGCCGTGGCAGCAGAGTTGCGCACTGTGCCATACTTGTGCTTGCCCAAAGTGGGGTCGCCCCGTGTATTGTTCTGGATCCAGCGCGACACGTGACCGTCCAGCGGGATACCCAGGAATTCGTAGATCTCCTCTGTCTTCTTCATGGGGTTTCTGGCCAGGTCCTCATAGCGCACTAGCATGTACTTGCCCTTGAGCCAGGAGGGACGCATCAGGCCGGTGGACACGGAGCTGGAGAAATCCTCGCACACTGTGGTGAGCTGTGTCACATCCAGGTTGTAGGGTTTCCTTCCTGTGCCGTACCAAAGCCGCCAGAGTCGGTAGGTGTCCCGGAAGGTCTCACTCCTGGAAGCTAAGATGCCACGAGGGTCTCGTACCAGCTGGATGACCTTGAGGTTCAGCCTGGGGTCTTCCACCAGGGCTCGAAGGTCATTCACCTCAGGCACCCGTACAGTCTTGATGGCCACGTGGCTGCGCTCACGACACGCTTCAGCTGCCAAGGTCAGGTTCAGCAGGCCGCACTTGCGCACACAATCCCCCTCCTCCAAGACCAGATCAGGGGACCCTGGAGGGTCGCACACTGGACGGGAGCAAAGGACCCTGCTGGCTCCTCGGCGGAACACCCTGTCAGTGGTGTGGTTGACGGGAGGAGGCTTGATGTAATTCTCTAGAAAGTAGAGATCACAGTCATAAAGGCTCCTCAGCAGGTCCCGGCTGGCCCCAAGCATGACCCTACGATCTGAGGGGCTCTTGCCCTGGGTGAAGCGGGGAATGAGAGTGTTCTGGACGTGGTAGAGAGGCTCAAACAGGTAGAAGACATCCATGTGCTGGTTGAAGAGCTGGCCCACAAAGGATGAGCCACTGCGTGTGGTGGCCAGGATGAGGACGTGAGTCTTCCTGGAGAGGTTATAGGAGAAGGTGGGGCCCTCCTCACACAGCCGCTCTGCCAGTCCAGTCTCTGTCAGTCCAGGGCAAGTGTGGAAAGACTTGGCAGTGAACGTGCGGATGGCTGTGTACTGGATGGCAATGGAGGCCAGGGCAAGGAGGAGGACAGCCTTCCAGGAACATTGCATGGCTGGGCACCGTCATGGGGCTGCTGCTCCAAGGCACAGGGTCTGTGGATAGAGGACAGCCAAGGGTTAAGTGTCTCATGTAGTCAAGAGTCTTCATGGGATCCAGGAAAACCACCTAGCCCTGCCCAGTGCTCACACATCCCTTAGGACCTACAAAGCCTGCACTGGACAGCCATTTTCTTGGTGTCTCCTGGGAGCTTCTGAGAGCTAAACAGATAGATTCTCTGTGCCCCAAGAGCTAAGTACATTGTGACTGCAGAAGCCTCCTAGAGTGAGTTCTGGTTTCCCCATGCCAACCCACTTACTGTGCCAAAGTCCAGCTCCCCCAACTCCTGAATTTAGGGGGCGCCTCATGCCACACCCTGCCCCTGCCTGCTGCTTCTGCCAGCATCTCTTGGATCATGAAGATCATCTTCTAATCACACAGGCTGATACCCAGCTTCCCAGACACTGCTCTTTCTACCCAACCTCTATCTACCCTCAGAGGAAGGAGATACACCCAATTCCTCCCCCAAGACACAAGTCCTAGAGAGCAAGGACTTGTGCCCCATTAATTCTAAGTTGACAGCAGAAGCCAGCAGGGCCAGAAAGTACCCACATTGGGCCACGGCCCTTCTCCCTTGCAAATGAGGGAGCCTAGCTAAATCCAAAGGGGGGCTTCGAGGTACCTTTAGTGTTATAAGTCAAGTGGCCTGTAGCAGGGGCAGGTCCCAGAGGTTGCTGGGATGTGTCTCTGACCAGGACCCAAGGCTTGTTTCTGGCTGTGAGGCAGTGATGCTCACTGCCCAGAGAAGCTGCTCCTTCACCCTCTGGTCCACAAGAGAGAGGCTAGCAAGGGGCCATAGGAAGGTAGAAAGGGAAGTGCATGCCATGGGCTCACAACATGCTCCAAGCCATCTTGCAAGGTGGCTCAAGGAATGCTGACTCAGTCACCAGGTCCCAAGAGATGCCAGGGCTGCCCCAGACCCAGGGCCAGGGACCTCAACACTTACCGAAAAAGGACTGCTGCCCAGTNCTGCCAGTGTCTGAAATCCAACCTGTCCAGGAAGTGCAGTGATCTGCACCTCAGGCCTGTGGCCAGCAGCTGCAGGGACAGTGGGCAGGGTGTGCTTGGGCTGCATTCTCCCTCTCTTTACCCCACAGTCTGCTCCCAAGGCACAAAACATGACTTTGACTGCTCCCTGCATTGACTGCAGACTCAAGGCTCCAGTTGATCCAATTCCACCCATGAGCCAGGAAGCCCCAACTTTCAAGCTGCAACCTTTATTGCCCACCCCTGCATACCCCCAACAAGTCATGATCCTTCTTCTGGCTAGCATGCATGCCCAAGTGCCTGAGGTGGCAGGCCCAAATGGGTTCTGTATTGGAAATGAACAGAAACAATCTTGACCTTTCAGAATTCAACTGGTCCTGCGATGGAGGCGGGTCACCCAGGCCTTCAGATGGAGAAGGTAGCTCCAAAGGGACAGTTGGGGACAAGGGTCTTCTTTCAACCATATGCAGCACACACAACAGTTACCTGAAAGCCAAAGGCACACTTTACCAAGCCCAAGTAAAACACCAAAGCCAGCACGGCTTTAGATGGCACCTATTAAGTGCTCACACAGGGCTAAGCCATTTACCCAAACGAGCAGATTCACTCTGTAAGCAGGTCTGGGCCCACAGCACAGGCAGCAGTACCTGCTGAGACCTATGGCTTTAACCCCCATCTGGAAGCTGTATACTTTCTCCCCAAGACACAAGTCTTTCTCATGCTCAGGAACACCTGGCCTTCAAACATGCACCCAATTCACTGTCCCAGCCCACCATGAGCCAGCATGGGAGGGGCCAGAACCGAAGGGGACGAGCTCTGAGACTCAGGATGCATGTTCTCCTTTGCCATTATGCCTGTTAATTGGTTTGTTCGTGGCTGGTAAGTAAACTCCATCTCCCAAGCAAACAGAGACACCACTTTGGATATTCTGTCATTCCTTACAAACTGCTCTGGTAGATTATGGACCTACTTCCATTGTTCAGGTGGAAAATTCAAAGACCAATGTATGGCTTACAACTGGGAACCAGCAGGGACCCGAGTCCCTCTGCAACAGTCTGGCCAGCACTCCAATCTCTTCACCATTGGCTCAATGTCCCAAGGAAGAAGGCAGAGCCTGCTTGCCTGGGGAGAAGCACGGGGCCTGGGGCAGAATGGTAACAAAATAGAGGCCTGAGATCTGGGAATCCCATTTAAAATGTGAAACTCCACTACCATGTGTAGAAATCAGTACTGCATCACCACGGAGAGGCAGTTAATAGGGGAAGAGGCACAGTCCGGATTCTTGGGAACCTCTCAGTACAATCAAAGTCATGGTCTGGACCACACTGAACATAGCCCCTGTGGCAGAGGATGCTGCCCCATGGAGGGAGGGCTGAGGATAGTGGGAAGCCCTCTTTACTTTAATCTCAAGTCCCTGCCAGGTGCCCCAAGAGAAAACCAGCACTCTTCCAGCCAGGGAATGCCAGCAACAAGAGAGCCTCCTTTCTTCAGCTGTGACTCCACCAAACTCAGTCATGTTTCTTCACAGGCATCTACCAGTGATCTAGACCAACAGGTACTGACCGAAGACCACAGAAAGTCAGCACTCCTGAGGGCTCCCTGTCTTCCTGTGTGAGTGCTCCACCCCTGCCCCACCTCAAGGCTATGAGGTCAGCACCTCACAACCCATTAAGCAGAAAAAGAAGTTGAGGCTCCTTGGGTTACAACAGCTTTTTTCAGGTTCATGCCCCAAACTCTTGTTCAAATCCATTTGCTGAATCTGCTCCAGTACCACCTCTATTTCATCCCCTTTGATCTGCATCAAGACAGGTTTCTTTGGCCCTTAGCACGCCACCCTGCAATTCTAGCTCTAAAGATAGAATACACACAGGTCTCTTCAGAGGATAGCCATGCTTCTTGCCTAGGAGAAGACGGACAGTCCGAGCTCTTTCCCCAGTTTCCCTTCCCACACCACTTGGAGAAACTCAAAGGCAGGTCTAAGAGTTGAGGTTGTTCTCAGAGACGTGGTCCCCTAAGGCGAGGAGACTCCTCTCAAGGTACAGCATAGGCACTGTGGGCACAAGTCTGAGATCCAGTTGAGGGCCATGTGCCTGCCTTCCAGGAGGGCAAAGGCAGAGCATGAGAACAGGAAGGAGGATGCTAGGACGCACTGAGCATACCCTGCTCTCCTGCCAGCCTGGCACAGCCAAGCCCAGAGCTGGCCAAGGGTCCTTGGTATGCCAGAAGCATTTGTCCTGGAAACCAGAGGCCCGGGGGCCAGGTCTGGTTGTTCCCAGGCAAGTCTTGGCTTCTGCAAGAGATTTCTCAATGCCCTAATCTTCCAAGACAGACTTGGGGGCCCATACCCCTTCCTGGGTTTCCAGTAGTTTCTGGTATGGCCTCCCTCATTGGTGGGTCAAACCTTGGGCACAAGAATCCAAAATCCCACCTTCTTGTGAGAAGCCTAGTGCCCACCCAGGAGAAGGTTCCGACTGCAGCATCATAGTCAGGAGTGGAGGAGGATGCTGCACAGAGAAGCTCTGATTTGCAGCTAAGAGCTTAAGCCAGCATCACACCAGCCTGCCAATCAGAGGGCACACACATTGGCTAAGCACCAGCTGGGTCTGAATTCACTTTTGCAATCTCTAAAGGTGGCCTAACCAGAGCAGTGGCTGTAACTGACATGAAATATTTATTCATACCTAGCATTATGACAAGACCTTGCCTTGCAATTGACAAGTGACCTCTGGCCCCAGCTCCATGGACCCCAGCAAATCTCTCCTAATTTTTGCTTTCCTTTTTGCCTTAGGGAAGCACCTCAGAAATAATTACCTGCACCCCTAGAGTCTGCTCTAATAGAGGCAGACCTCTGTAGGACTTTGCCCCCCACTCCTTCCCAAACCACTTAGGCTACCAGAATTTTCTGCTCTAGACTGCTGCGGAGTTATTTCTGCCTCTCTCTCTCTAGTGGCCAGAACTGGTAGTGCAGCCTCTTAACTTTATTGTGTTGTGAATAGAGGCCTAATGGGAAGGCCAAAGTCCTGTGGTGGGTGGGAGGTGTGGTATTGCTGATTGCAGGAAAGTGTGATGGTGGCACCTCCACCCAAGTTTTGACTTCCGATCCACAAAGAGGCAAGCAGCAACAGGCAGTCTGGCTTTACTCCTGACCTTCCCCACTGCCCGCCCCACAGTGCCCAGGCTGGAGAAGCAGTGTTGTACAGAACGCCACTAGCAGGAATGCCCTACATCTTCTGCCTGTCCCTAGATTGATGACACTGGCTCACACCTCTTTGTACCTAGGGTTTTCTTCAGATCTTTTTCTTCAGATCTTCGCCTTTCTACCTTAAGGACCCACCCCATATTCAGAGCCAGCTGAGCCATGTTCACATGGGACAGAGGGAAAACCCAGTGGACAGTGGGAAAACTCAAGTTACTCTCCAGGAGAAAGCAGTGTTCAGTGCCTGCCCTCCCCCACCAACCACCAGCTCAGTCTCATTCCCCAACCCATCTCATTCTCCTCCCAGGGGAGGAGCTAGGAGGCTGTGGAGGGATGGGCACTGCTTACAGTGAGCTTTGAGTTTATTATGTTTGGGAATAGTCCTGGGGAGTGACCTCATCCCCGGGGAAGAGCTGGAGAGGTGTCAGAAGACAAGGCTGGCCACTGAAAACCATCCCTGTCACCACCCCCCCATCTTAGTGCTCCCTTCTTTGCCCTGGTGACACCACCAATCAGCCTTCTCCTCCCCAGCTTTCAACACACCTGGTCAAGGCTCCATTGCCCTTCAGTCAAGCACTAACCCTGAGCAGGTAGACAGGAGGGACATGGTTGGCTGGAGGCTGCTGAGGCCACACAGGACCTTCAATAAGCAGGGCCTTAGAGAGACCAAAGCCTGCAGGGAGTGGTTGAGGCTATTCTTGGACAAGTGACTTCTTTCCCCAAAATGTTTTTCTGTCAGCCTGGGGAGCAGGGTGCAGAGAGCAAGAGAAATGAGCCTGAGCATCGGCCACCTGAACAAAGCCATGGCACAGGGACTCTGAGGCTTGACGGCAGGGCCCTTGGACAGGGAGGAGCTTAGCTGGAAGGCAACTTCAGGAAACTGCATGTCTAAACCCACTGTCAGCCCTGACCCACCACAGACGTTTGTTTGGTTAAGGTTTAAAAGGAAAACAGCCAAGGGATTTCTTTTCTCCCAAGGAAAAATGAGGCGATGAAAACAGGCAAAGAGAAAAGAAGAGCAGGGAAGTCCGGCTTGGCTCCAAATGCCAAGTAACTTGTGGGTTTATGGGGTAGAGCTTCCTGGCAGCCAATGGGAAAAGGAAAATAACTCAGCTACATACTCTACAGGATCCATAAGATAAAAGTTAAAACACATGATTATAAGATATCTGGAGAATAGAGGTTGGGATCATGAGATCTCCCAAGAGGTCTCCAAGGTCACACTCCACTAAAAAACCAACAAAACCCAAGGACAAGTTCCCTAGGGCTGTGTGCTGGAGCATCCTTCAGAATTAGCAGTATGGCAGACACAGAGAGACCTTGCTGGGGTGATGACCAGCCCATGGAACAATGGAAACAAAGTGCTCCTCTTTGCTGCCACGCCTGTCTCCACTGTAACCTCAGTAAGGTCTGCAGGTCTCTCCTGCAGGATCTGCATGACAGAGCAAGGTGTTTTGTGCCCACCCTCTGGAGTCCTTCAGCAGAACCAGACACTCTTTTGGGCATCCTCAGCAAGACCAGGTCTTACTGTCAGGGCTCTCAAGGTCGACCAGCTGTACAGAGGGTTACTAGTCCTTTTTCATTTCGCCATAGGCGCACTGCCATCTCCAGGCAGGTCGTTCCAGTATCCATGAGTGCAGGTACTGAGGACACAGGACACCCCTGGCCATCTCAAGCTTCTTCATAAAGTTGTCATCAGCCCTGAGGCAAAGACCTGCATGGGGAGGTTGGGTGGGAACCTCCTTCCAGCTGTTTGGCAGCTCAGAACCTTTGAACCAAATGTTCAACCCCTGCTGCCCTCTGTTGCTCTGAGGTGTGAAACAGAGAAACAGAGCAATCACAGACGGAAGCAGGAAGCAGAGGATAGGAACAGCGCAACATAGTGGGGTACTGACAAGACTGGGGGGTCCTCTGGTGTGAGTTCAGGGACTGGCCTGGACCACCACAATCCTGTCTTGGAAATGTCGTCCATTGTGGGGCTAGTCCCACCTGCAGGGACCTCAGCTTGAGGGGAAGGAAGTTACTTCTGCCCTGTGTCTGGTGGCCTGGGAGCAAAGTCCTCCCTGGCATGTGGTGAGTGACTGCCCTCCTGTGCTGACACAAGGGCCTAGTGTACAGGAACCCAAGAAGAGAGATGAGTCAGAAAGCTGGTCCCTGTCTTAGCCAGGCCAGCCTGTGAGAGGCGGAACTACTGCCCCAGCACTAGACGAAAGGCCCCGGTTTCCTGTCCCCCCTCAGTACAGCCACGCCGGTTGGAATAGTACTAAGGCCCCACCCACTGGATTCTGGTTTGGTTTGGGCTTCAGTCATCCTCCCGACTTCAAGGATGAGGAAACATCAACAGAAGCTTGACACCACAGCTGCTGCCCTGCCGGCAGCTGACATCCTTGGATCCCTGTGTCTGGACACCTGCATGAGGCCCGTCTGCCCCATGTGCACAAGAGCTGGAGATTGAGGGAGGGAGAGGACAGGGCACCAAGGTTCCCCTAAACCCTGAGGTTTAGGAGGGATAGAGATAACCATGGACCTGGATCCTGCAAAAACAGCTAGTTAACAGCAAGGCCAGGATGCCCATTCAACTGCAATAACCCAAGCCCTGATTGCAACCACAGAGCTTAGGCCCCAGGCCACATAAGAACACCAGTCAGCACCAGGACACAAGGAGCAGATGCAGGGAGTGCCAGACCCAAGGGGGACACCCCAGATAAGCTCCTGACAATCATGAACTCACCATCCACCCTCCGGTGGTGTCCCCTACTGGGGACAGGGACTGCTTGCTGCTCTTCCTGAGGGCTCCCTGCCGTGTGAGCAGATCTAGCTCTTTCACCCTTCCATGCTGAATGACAAAAACAAAACTGGTCACAACTGGATGTGATTGTTACCGCCTGCACCCCACCTCAGGACTCTGGGGGAGCTATAACTTAGAAGCTACTACCCAGGAATGTGACAATCCTCTGCAGCCAGAAAACATCAGAGCATGAGTTTATGACTACCGGGTCTGAAATTGCCTGAACTGGATAAAGGTCTTAGGCTCAAGGCCCAGAGAGACAACCTTTCTCTCTTCACCTAGACTGCGCCACCCAATCTGGTACCAAGCACATGCCTGTGTGTCTCCATCACTTCTCCCAAGTAACAAGCAGAATGATAAACCCTGGCTGCTATAGACAAAGACCTCTAGAATAAAGGGTAATGTAGGTATTCCCCAAAGTTCAGAACCATGGTGTACCTGCCACGCATTACCCCAAGGGACCTCCCGCAACCTCAGGGTGAAGACACGGCTGTGTCCACTTCACACACAAGACTCAGAAAGGTTAGATAATGGGCCAGAGAGATGTCTCGTCAAGTAAAGGTGACTGCCACTGAGCCTGCTGATCAGAGTTTGATCCTCAGGACCCATGTAGTAGAAGGAGAACCACCCACAAATTATCCTCAGACCTCCTCACAGACGTGGTGGCATGCACATATCTACATACGTACACACACAAGAAAACTAAGAATACGTAATTCCCTTTTTAAAGAAAGCACATTTAAGTGGTTGGATCACAAAAGTCAGATGTGGCAGTGTGGTGTGGGAGGGTCCCTAGTCTCTGAACTTGCCTATAAGCTTTCCACAGTCCATGCTGGAGAGTGAAAGCCAGACCTACAACCTCAGGCAGCCTGACCCTTTCTGAGTCTGGCATATAGAAGGGGAAGGGCACACCGAATTCACATGACTCAAATAAATCAAGTACAGTGAGTCCTCAGCACAAGGATGGATCTGCAGCCATCACTCAATTAGGGCTATCTTCAGAATGTCAGCAACACAGAGTCATATGTCATTTTCTCTAGCCTGCAGAATCCTTGAAGGATAGCTCCAGGAATCCCTTCCGTCAGTGTCGAGTTTGGGGGACCTTCCTACTCAAAAGTCCCAAGGGACTCACTGGCATCCCAGAGACTCCAGAGAAGAGTGGGGGCCTTGCCTTCCTCCACATCCCTGGGAAGGTGACCATGTTACTGGCGGTCCCCAGCTCACAGCCCTTCCAGCTCCAATCAAGGAACAAACACAAAGCGAGAATCTCTAAACATTTAGAAATCGGGGGAACCTTGTGCCCCCACACAGCACCATGGGGATTTATAAAGAACAAATCATGCCTGACAAACTTGATAGCTTTCCTGATAGAATTACAAGACTGGTGGATGAAGGAAACACAGGCAGGGTAATATATCTTGATTTTTAGCAAAGCATTTGATACAGCGCCTCGAGTAATCTTAGGAAATTAATTCAAACAGACTTGGCCCTCAGCTCTTGTCATGGAGCCTAAAGGCAGGATGGGGTATGTCCCAAGAGTCCTGAGTGGAGGAGGCAAGGCCAGGGGCAAGGCCTGGAAGGCAGAGTCTGGGAGTGGGGGCAGGGCTGCCTGGCTTGTGCCAGGCCATATCTTATCTAACATCTTCATTAATGATCCTGAGAGAGGGAGCAAACAGTCCATTAATGAAATTTGCAGAGGATATTAAATTGTAAGGTGTTGTGAACACCAATGAGAACAGCAAAGTGGTCCAGAGAGACCCAAGGCAAGACTCAGATAGTTGGCAGAGACAGGGTGGGGGTGGGGGCAGAAGGCAGTTGCCAAGCTTCTTGGAGAGCTAAAGGGAAGGAGAAGAACAGTCCCCCAGGCTGCTGTGCAGCTGGGAGAGGTCACAGTTAGCTTGTGTTCTGGCCTGACCGAGCAGGCAAACCCCAGGAATCTTATTTTTGGCATCTGTAAAATAAAGAGCCAGCAGCTAACTCCGTTGCAGCTGAGATAGCTGGTAGGAGTGGGCGAAGGGAGTTCAGGGAGCTGGGGACAGATTTCCACCTTATAAGAGAGGGCCCTGCAAGCCATGGGTGTGCTACAATGAGAAAAGATTCTGCTTGTGTGTCACTGATAGCCTGAATTTTCCTAGGCCATGCTCCCCAATACTGCTGGTGCTGGAACTGTTAGAATAAACCTCTCCCAGCCTGACCAGCTCCAACCTAAGGACTGTGCCCCTAAGTCCTGATTGTCATAACCACAAGGCCCAGCTGCTCCAGGATCGGGGGATGGGGACTGAGCCCTTCTCTCTGCCATAAGGTCCCTTTCTACCTATACCTCCTTTGCCCTAGCCCCAAGGGGCTCAGCAAGCAACCCTTCCCTAGGATGCTGAAGCAAAGCCATCTAGCCTTGGAGGGTTTCTTCTCACAGGTTTCTGGTCAGGTAGAGTCTCAAAAAGAGCCAGGCTGTAGAGTACCAGGCTGAAAATTTAGCCTAAATAAATCTCTATGAGAATAAATGAGTGGCTCACCCCCAGCAGGGGTGCCAGGGCTCTTCTCAAGCAGGCCATCCCAGACAGGTTTCAGAGCACTGACTGGGACACAGGGGAGGGAGCCAGGTGAATCCCTTCACATTAGATAAGTAGCCACGACACTCTCCCCACACACTGTGATGCTGTTGTGTGTTCCCCGTTAAGAAACCTGACCTTCAGGAGCCTATTGGGCAGGTGTTGCTACGGCCCTCGGTTTACAGAGAAAGGGACTGAGGCATTGAGTAGTCACAAGAAGCTTGGAAGCTGAACCAGGAGATCATTGAGGTGGTCCCCAAGGGAGAATCCTATCAGGTGGAGAGAGGC
>LOEQ01001878.1:413361-426078 GCA_001685075.1 Bramus lutescens
TCTCTCTCTCTCTCTCTCTCTCTCTCTTGTCAGAAAGTATTTAATTGAGTGTCCTTGGGGACATGAGTTCCATCTAATTCAGCTCTTAATTAACCCAGCACATCCCAAAGAGGGTACAGAACTACTCCTAAATTAAATATGAAAAGCATTATTTATCTAGGAACAGCCTTTTAAAGGCTGGGAGTCTGACGTTTATGATTACTAATGAAGATGGATTTGGAATGAGAGAAATTGGAGAGAGACAGTTCATGGAAAAGGATGGGGCCCTCAGGCCTCAAACAAACATGTTTCCAGAGCCTGGGGAGGGTCAGCTCAGTCCAGGGAACTGTGTTCCTTGGTTCAAAGTGGGCAGAGGTGACTCGGACCAGCCCCTGGGATCATGCTGAGAACTGGTCATGGCCCTCACACTGGGTCTGATCACTAGACCCTCCCCATGCCCCATTTGCCATGTCCTCGTGCTGACCAAACATGTGGCCACTTCCTTCCCTATTCCTGTTGCTGTCCTTTCCCTTCTGGTTAGAGTGAGGAAGAAAAACCACGAAGAGGAGCAATTGAAAGCCCCTCACCATAACTGGCCATTCCTGGGCTCTACTTGCTTCTCCAGGCCTTCTGCCTGCCTTCGTGACCCTTCTTCCAGACCCCATGCAGCTCCCAGAAGGTTGGTGTTCTGGGGCCGGATGGATGATCATGGACTCCATGGAGACTTGAAGGTCATTAGCAAATACTGCTAACAACTAACCCAGTAGAAAAGACCATGAAACTACCCATAGTGGTGGTGCCTTCCTGAATCAGAGGTCACTGGGTGGTTGGCCAGCCATCCTCAGGCAACCTCAAACAAAGGAGTTTTATAAGTTCTTAAGGAATAAATAACCACAAAGAAGCAGCATAGAGCCAAGATGACAGGCATGACACTCACTTCAGAAGTGGGGGACTCCCGCCAAGGTCCATGATGTTTCTGCTACACATTACTCTTATCATTGTAATTACACCCTCAACTCCCTAAAAGATTTCTTAACACAACTACCCCTTATCTTAACCCTATGGGTTTTTATCCACCTAACACCCACCCCAAGGCCTTCTGTTTCTAATGAATAAAATAATTGCCCTGTGTCAGCCCATAGTTAAAGCAAGAGTAATTTAAGTGGTAACAAATA
This sequence comes from Bramus lutescens, assembly GCA_001685075.1. Classification (NCBI taxonomy): domain Eukaryota; kingdom Metazoa; phylum Chordata; class Mammalia; order Rodentia; family Cricetidae; genus Bramus; species Bramus lutescens. The sequence goes on from LOEQ01001878.1 coordinate 414,516, forward strand.
TTTAAATTCTTTTAAATCTATCAGAAGCTAGCTTTCTGTCTAAGTGTTTGGATACGCAAGTTTATCAGCTATAATTAACTCCAAGGATTTTTTTATTAGACTTTAACCCCATTACAGAAAGATGTTTTAGGTCACTGCAACTCTACCAGCAAAGCACAACCCACCATGAATGGAAACCGGTCTTGAGGTGGTTCTGGTTATAATAGTGGGTCCCTTTTGGAGATTCGCCGTCGGGCTTCTCCCCTGCTCAAAGGAAGCTTCCCACTTAGTGAATGGAAACTTTAAAACTTTAAAAGCTTATCTCACCCTTGTTGGAATAAGTGGCATTCAAAGGTCAAAGGGTATAGGAGGGTGTAGGTGGCATCTGGACTGCTTCCCTCATGGGAAGGCTCGTGCACGCTATTGCCTTCCTGGTCCTCTGTCTTCAGGCTGAGTTTTAGAGACTTTGTATGTTTAAAAATTGCCAACATTTGGAGAATGACACTCCCCTGAGAGGAATTCCCAGAAAATTTCAAAGAGATGGACATGAAATAGCTGAGCGTCCTCACAGGGAATCACTAACTCTGTGTGCCTCCTATGCACACTGCAGCTCACATGACGGAGACCATCCTGAAACTCCTCAGATCCCTCCCTGGTCTTGTTGGACCTCATTAACTCACACACTGCTGGCTCTAAAAACCAATTCAGCCAGTTTACATGGAAGTGTGCAGGCTGGACTTTGTGGCCCTCTGTTCATAAGATCTCATAGCACTTAATGTCCCACTTAGTCCAGGAGGATCAAGTGAGCTCTTCCTCAAACTCACATAGCACAGCCCGTGTTCTAGGTTAAAGAAAAGCCAGATGGGTGTCTAGGAAAATGTCACTTGGGTTAGAGGCATGGTTTCCGGACCTGGAGTTGTATACCCAAGCCTTGTCTTCAGGGTCTGTTCTTAGAACTATTAACAAAAACCTGTTTCTGACCATGCCTGTGTTGCTGATGTCTTCTGTTCAGCCTTCCTGAACTTGGTGCAGCCCTGTTTCATCAGATTTAAAAACCTAATCTTCCCAAAAGGCATAAAAGGATTCTTATCCAATTACAGAAACCTCCAAATGGGGAAATGTTGACAGTGGGAAAGGCCCACATGCCACAGACTCGTGTGTACAAGCTTGATCAAAGACAAGGACCAGGAAAAGGAATGCAGCTCCTTCCCAGATAATGCCCTGGTCTGTCTCCTTCGTTCCCCTTCTGAGTGGAGAAAAAGCAGAGTGAGAGGACCTAACCCAAGAAGAATCCAGTCAAATCCCTCAAAGCATAACCACTAAAATATAGAGACTTAGGTGTCCTCTGAATCACAGAAAAATGACAAGACAACCATCTGGTCTAGCTTCTTTGTCAATTATGGTAGGAGGCTCCTTCATTCCTCAAGATTTCCTTTGGATGGATGGACTGTGAGGAGTTGGAGAGACAGTTCAGTGGTTAAAGCTGCTCACTGTGGCGCAATCATGAAGACTCAAATCTGGATTCCTAGTACACACATAAAAAAAAAACCTCTGGGCGTGACAGGTGCACAACTCTAGCACCATCGCTGGAAGAGGGGTAGAAACAGGAGGAATCCTGGAGCTCATTGACCAGTCTATCCAGTCCATGAGCTCTAGGTTAGTGAGCAACTCTTTCTCACAAAGCAGGGTGCAGAGAAATTGAGAAAGACACCTTACTTAGATCTCTGGCCTGCATACACTAGTGCATGCGTACCTGCACCAGCACCTGCTCATGTACACACACGTATGTACTGCACACACCACTACCACACACAACACCTGCACCTGCTCATTTACACACGCACATACACTGCACACACCACTACCGCACACAACAAAAACATATGAATGCCGCTCATCCATCCCCACCACATCTGTGACCACTGGAGCTTTGGCCCTGACTGCCCCTGGAAAGGTGAGTTTCTGGGTTCCTGGCTGGAGGGCCCTTCTCTCTAGACCCTAGTCCCCAGAGGCACATCCCACACCCCACCCCTACCCAGTGAAGCCCCAGAGACCTGGGAGCAGCCTCCCCACATCTCCAATCAACCACCACTGTATCTATGATCACAGGAGCCTTGGCCCCCCCTGCACCTGGAGGAAGAGGGACCCCTGAAGCACAGGCCCCACCTGCACCCATTGGAGGAAAAGATGGGCAGATGGCAGAGTAAGAATACATTCAGCACCATAAAGAGCAATACGGCACCTCCAGAAACTAGTGGTTCTACATCAGCAAGACCTGATCATCCCAACGCACATGAAGCAGAAGAAAACAACCTTAAAAATAACTTTACAAAGATGATGGAGGCCCTTAAAGAGGAAATGAAAAAATCCCTTAAAGGAGTGGAGGAAAAGACAAACAAAAAAATTGAAGAAATCAACAAAACCCTTAAGAAAAGCAAAGAAAGCCTAGAATAAATGCCTTTACCTGTCAGTACCCAGTCCAGAGTACTTGAGTGCCCAGATCACTTAAGACAAGACCAAACTCTTAAGTCCTTTCTAACATTCTTACCCAAATTCCCCGAGATCCCATGAGTAGTCTAAGCATTTCTTTGGTTGCAATGGGCAAACAAAAGCCCTGTCCCAAAGGCGTGTTTCTAGTAGCTTTTAACTAAAGGGCATGGACACATCTAGAAGCAAGAGGACAAAAAGCAGTTGGCTAGAGCCGAGATATAGCATCAGTCAAGGGGGAAATTATGTGACTGCCTTGCAAAATTGTTGGCTAGTTACTGAAAGTGAAAAAGTTGGATTGTAAGCATTCCTGGATATAACCAATCATGATAAAAGGTTACCCCCTTTTCTACCTTTGCTTTTTTAGAACTATGAGAATAGGCTGAACTAAGTCAGGAATATCTGTCTTCATCAACAAGATAATCAGGGATCCATGCGAAGAAGAGGGGAGACATTGCCAGGACTGACAGACACCCACAATGAAAGAAACCAGAGCCTGCCTCGGGGCTGGTGAAGGGTTTTGTGCAGAGAGCAGAGACTGGGGCCCTGTAGAGAAGGGTTTGAAACATAAATGCAGAAAACCAGAAGGCCAGGAGTCAAGGTTGTGTCTGTTGCCCCTTCAATGTCCCTTCTCTTAATGACACCCATCAGCTGACATGTCTTGCAAATGACCGTGGTCAGCTGCAGCCTGCCAGGCTATGAGGCTGGAAGGATTCACCCTCAGGCAGTGACAAGGTACCACTCAAAACTGCATAGGAGTACAGGACAGGGCAACACTGGTCCCGTGTCAGCAAACAAATGTTTGATACATGAGAAGAAGAATGCCTCTCACAGCATTGAATGTGCAAGTCAAAATCAATCAAGGCAAAAGCTCTCTTCTTCTTGGCAAGAGAAAAGTACAGTTCAACAAGCCCACAATGCTCCAAAGGAACTTCAGCCAATTGAGATGATTTACTCACAATCCCTCATCCAGTGTTTCTTGTGAATCCTCTCCTCTACCTTACCTCACACCCAGTAGAAATGCCATAGCCAAGCAGAGGTTTTGCAGAAGAAGCAATTCACTTGGACATTTGTGAATTATCGTTTTTTAAACTGAGACAAGAGTCTCTATATAACTCACTATGTAGCCCCGGCTGACCTCAAATTCCCAGTCCTGCTGCTTCAGCCTCTCAAGTATGTGTGGGGATTACACGTATGTGCTGCCACACAAGGCTACAAATGTCTGATTTTACAAAGAAAAAACTGAGGTCTCGTGATACAGCCCTCTGCTGGCTGGAGATGTTCCACCTGAGTTTTGTTTGTACAACATCAACACAATTAAAGTTTGCAACTAAAATCTGCATTATCATAAATAAGAAAAATTACCTTTTCTCAGTGACATAACTGTGCAGAAACACCTGGAGGAATATTAAAACCAAAGTAAGCAGGCTACAGCAAATCCAAGTCCTTTGTTATTTAAAATAATAATAATAAAAAGTTCTGGGGCTGCACAAGCTCCTAGGATATTATAGCTTAGGGCCCGCTTAGTTTTTTTTTTCTTGCCTATAGCATGCATTATAGAGACATAATTACAGTAATCAGAAAACTAAACCATTGGGTGGGCCAGAACCCTTCCTTCCCCAGGGAATCCGGGAGCTAGAATCCCTCATGTTTTACAGCACTTAAAACCTTCACAGGCCACATGCTAACCTGGATCTCTCTCTTTTCACAGACCAAGTACTATTTCAGATACTTTCCATGGTCACTGGCTAAGACTTAGTTCTCAGAATTGTCCCTCCAGATAAGACAGGTGGCATCAATGCTAGGGCTGGCCCTGGAACTTCTCCATTCTTAGAGCTTGTGTTCCCCAGAGAACCGCATACTAATTCCTGACAATTTATCAGGAAGTTTCCAGCAGCTTAATTTGCATGTCTAGGTGGTAGTTTTAGAAGCCCAAGCTCCTGTCTTTTATTATACAGAGTCAACAGTTCTAATGTTAGGCAGGCATGCCTCGCCTGGTAAAAAACACCTTCGAAACAGCATTCTGGTCTTCTTAGGAGGAGCATCAACATGGTGCCTTCGCTACAACTTAGATTACACTGACCAATCCTGGTCGCACAGAGTTTGATGTTCCTCTAAGCCACCTTGAAGGTTAGAATGCTCACTGTTTTTTGAGAAGCAGGGAGAGATAGCCTGAGTTTGTCACCTCCAGATTCCCCTGTACCTGACCAGGCCCCATGCACGTCCAGAAGACTAGACATGCCAGTCTGGTCCCACTGCTGAGCCCCAGCTTTCCCCATCTAATGAAAAGGAAGCTAGACCCTGTGACCTCTGGTTCTCTCATGTTTGATTCTACTGTGACCTGGATATGTGAGGTAAAAAGCACTAAGCAGCTGGAAATCCATTTTATCAGACAGACTTGCTTGTGTGGTTGGCCCCTCCCTACTCCCTCTTCAGTCCTGGACAGATTTCTGCAATGTCTTTTCAAGTGCTTGAACTATATGAACCTCTGTCAGCCTCTTCAACCACTGTATCAACCCCAAGCCCTGTACCACCCATGCAAACCACCATCTGCCCCCTGGAAGAGCTCTGAAGACCCCTTACTTTTCATAATATGAATTCTCAGAAAAGGGAGCTATGCCCCAAAAGGCCTCCCTTCTCCCTGACCCCTATGGGTTCTCATAGAGAGAACTCACTTCAGATACTATCTCTTTCTTCCCTGTTCTCTCTTTCCTTCTTTCTCTCTCCTGTTCTTTCCTTCTCCCCACCCTCACCACTCCCATTCACCCCAGGCTTTGAATATGCTCCCCTCAATCAACATGAACCCCTGGCTGCTTCTCCAAACCTGTGAATTAAAAGGAGCCTTCTCCCAAGGCTCTCACACCCATTGCTTCTCTGCCTTTCGGCTAAGATCAAGTGTGAGACTCTCACAACTCCACCCTAAGAACAAGCACAGGCCCTTGCACAGGGCATGCACTGGCCCCTCCATGTCTGCTCACGTGTTCCCCCTTCCCCTAGATGAGATACACTCCTGTAGAACAAGAACATATGTGCTTCTGGCACTCAGTCCCGACTCCAGTGAATGAGACAAGCTTCCAGTGTGACTCAGGAGTTCAGAAACCTTTTCTAGCTTACAGAATAAGAAAGTGTCGGAACCACAGACAGTGTTTCTGAAGTTCAAAGTCAGGCATTATAGACCAAAAGATTGTTCTGCTTTGAGGAAGAATTGGAAATGTTGGGACTATACAGGTAGATTAAGGGAGGTAGTGGGTTGTGATAAAAAAAAATAGCATTTTGAGATGAATCTGGAAATAGCATCTAGAATGGATTTGAAGAGAATTGGAAAAAATTTGAAAATAATCCCCTGCCTATGCTCACAGGACACCCACTCCTGACTCCTCACTGCACCCCAGCAGGCCTTATCCTCTTATGTTGCTGCTATCTCAGCTTGCTCGCACCAAAGCTCCAGAGGCCAGAGGGCAGAGAGGGTGGGATTTGAGCTCCTGGCCAGTCTTTCACGCAGGGTAATGTGTTAGGAGGGATGTTTCCAAGCTAGCAGTTCCAACTGCGGAAGGACACTTTCTCTGTCCTCTGACTGTACTTTAGCCTCCCCTCCTTCTCTACTGCACCTGGGAAGAGGCTCAGGCTCCCCAGAATGGTCAAAAGCCTTCGCGCTCCCCCTCGCTGTCACCACACTAAAGTGTTCTGTTTCCAGTGGAAGAAACTAAGCCCTTAAAGGTAAAGGAATTTGTCCCAGGCCCACAGCCAAGCGGGAGCCAAACCCAGACTCCAGACCAGGCCTTCTCTTAGGGATCTTTCTCTGACTAGGGTTGAAGTGGAGGGGTAGCTCCTCCCCAAGTTCCTGGCTAGACAGATTTCCACAGGTCCATAGGAAGTATGCATGCTTCAGGGACCTTAATATGACAGACCGACAGACACCAAGACCTTCGTCACCCGATCTCTACATACAAGCACCCCTGTCTAGGGCAGAGGCATCCTGCCTCTCTGCCACCCTGCTTTCCTCTAAGGTTACAGGAAAACACCCATTTCTTACAGTTCTCAGGAAATCAGAAAACATGAACGGGGTTGGGGAAGAGGCAGGCCTGGAAGCAACTCTCTATGCCCACCCCTGGGTCTCACTTGTCCTAGGCGGCTTGTTTTCCTTATCATCAGTAAGTAAGAGAACCAGTGAATATGCCAGATTCAGTTGAGCTCTGGTGGGGGCTCACTCTGTACAAAAATCTCCACCAGGACATGGAGATTCTTGGAACTCTGACACCTCTGATGTCCTCCTACTACCTTTTCCTATGCCATTGCAAAGGTACAACAGTCAGACTGTCAGGAGAGTCTTTCCGTGACCCTCTTGCCCCACCATAGCAATGGCTCCAAATACTGCTCACACCTGGGTCATCTTACACATGAGGGAGGTCCCCAAAGCACATTTGATCATATCATACACTTGGACTGGGTTCCTTTGAGTGAACCTAAAGTGTGGTCGTGCTGCCAACTAGTTGTGTGAGCTTGGACAAGTCCTTGACTTCCTGGAACCAAGTTACCTGCCATCTTTTCTTACAACACTTCTCCATTCTAAGCTCCACCTGAGTGATTTGATCTTGGTCAGCCTCACACTCTAGCTCCCGTGTGGCCGAGGGTGTGGAACACAGATCTATATGCAACATAGATCATGAGTGCCAACTTCAATAAAGACCCCACCGTTCCTTCCAAGAGCTGTCTGCTTGCTCTTCCTGAAACAGTATACCCCACTCCATAGACCCCAGGACCAGGCCTTTCTGCTTTGGGCCCAGAATCTTTGGAAGCCCAAATACTCAGCAAGCTTGTGAACGATAGACTCTCCCTGTCTCCACATTGGATCTGCACAATTGGCATCCCTGGAGACTGCCAGCTATAAGAGGCTCCCTGGCAATACTGGATCAGGACCCTAGCAAGAAAAGAATTAATAATGCTCCCAGAAGTGACCTGGGACTGAGAACTGTAGGATGCTGCACCTGCTAAATATTTGTAATCTTCAGTAGCTGTCAAACAGAAGAGCCATGATCCTGCTCCCCACCTTACCCCTCTCCATACTACCTGCCAAGCAAGTCTGGAACTCACTGCTGTCCTCAGTCAACCCCTGAAAGCCCCGTCTCTCACTGGCTTGAAACACCTTCTCTCCCTAAGACAAAGCCAGAATGCCCCAGCCCACATCTTTCCCCTGTCGGTAAGCATGCTGGTATGTTTTTGTAAACCACCCCATCCTAAAGAGCTTTGCTCAGCCATTCACTTTGAAGTAGACCTCTCAGCTGCCCAGGCTGCCTCTCATTCCCAGGGCTCAGCTCTATAGAGCCCCTACCATACCTCTGGCTCCAAGAGTCTCTGAGGGAGAGGGCACTGAGAATACAGAAGCTTGGGCTGGGACCAGCAGTGTTAGGTCTTAGCAGTATTGGGGAGGCCACAGTCTCCATCTCAGACTAAAGGACAAATAAGGATTTGAACCAGGTGGGTCTCAGGCTCTATAATTAGGGGACTTTAATAATGACTCCATTAGTCTGGGATGCAGGATGAGAAGACCAGAGAGAAAGAGATTTGGCCACAAGGAACTCAGGACCCAAAGTCCTGTGAGCCTCACATGTTGGGGACAAATCACAGCACTGGAAACTGCCCAACCGTGGCTGTGCCAGGAGATGCAAGCAGCACTCTGGAGTGAGAGAATCATTGTAAGTGGCTTTTTTTTTTTCTGGAACAAGCAGCACATGGAGGCTTGCCACTGATACCTCCCCCATTCCATCTCTGCAGCACACACAGCAGGCAGGCTTATTATTATCGCCATTTTACAGATGAGGGAACAGGCTCAGAGCAGGAAGCAATGCCACCATGGTCACAGAACTGGCAAATGAGGAGAGATAGCTTTTAAACCTAGATGAAGTCCTGAGAGTCCCCACTCTTGACCACAGTTGGAGTACCCCTGCCACCCCAAGGAAGATACACGCTTTCAGGCAGTGTGCTTCATAGCTGCCGTCAGGAGGCATCCTTCCCAGGCTACAGTTCGCTAAGGGTGTGTCTGAGGCCTAGAGTCAGATTGACCTCTAAGGCTCAATCTCCATCTGGAGACAGACTTGAGTGCTTCCAGAATGGAGGTCACAGGGCCTCCCAGCCACACGCTCATGGTGCACACCAGTTCTCCAGCACCCTCTTCCTTCTCTCTTCCCTATTCCTTCCCAGAATGCTGCTCACCTTTTCCCTGTCACCCCTGGGACCCCACTACTGCCTTGCATGGAATACAGAGAAGTGGCCTTCAGAGTGGGCCTCAATGGGTGTCCTTTATTCTCTGGGCCTCTTTTCACCATGTTTCTTCACACCTAGAGGAAGACGCAATGCAGCCTGATTACTCAGGGGTCTGAGCCTAGGAATCCGTGGAACCAAGGCCATGCATGTGGCGTGCTCTCAAGCTTCGTCCTCCCTATGAAGGACCAGGGTCCTGCCAGCTTGGAAGGAAGAGTTGGGGGCTTGAAGGAGAAGCTTCTTGCTTCATATAAGTGGATATAAAGAACTGTGTGACTGCTACCTCAGGTCCCATGATGAAGCCATCTCCTTCTAAAGTGAGACTCAAAGGGTGATCATCAAACCAGGGTTTCACCAGAGAAAGCCTTCCCTGGGCAGCATCAGGTGCCCGGATGTCTAAGGATCCCTCACTTGGACTGAAACCCATTTTCCACATCTCTTTGGCTCAGCTCCCGCCTCACATTTCTGCTTATTACTGGTCTTATCGGAAAGTGCCCCCACCCTGTCACACCCAAGGACACGGACCAGAAGGCCCCCAAGCCATGCCTGTCCTCCTCCTCCTTTGCCCACCAAACCTGTAAGACCTATTTTCATATCTCCAACTCAAGCCTGCTCCTTTCCCAGTGCCCTACTGGAATTACACTGCTTTCTCAACCAGAGACCCCTACTCACAAGGCTGACTAGGGCCACCCCTACTTGGAGCCATCAGGAGTCTGTCCTGGACAACTGGGCCACCCCTACTTGGAGCCACCAGGAGTCTGTCCTGGACAACTGGACAGGTGCCAGCCTCTGCTCCCCGGCCTATCTGTTTCTGGGCTCCTTGAAGAGACATCACACCAGACCCTTCTCTGAACCTACCCATAATCTAGCCCGAGGCCATAACACATGGCCTACCCAATCCACATTTGACAATGCATGGGAAGGGACGGGCTACACTGGTGTACCCTAGCCACCTGTACAAGTTAGCAGTCAGCTAGAGACCCTGGGCTGGGCCTTTCCCTACAGCAAGGACTCTTGAACCCAGTGGATGTCACTTGAGCATTCCCATGACTATCTTTCCTTTTAGATATGGTCCCCATGTCTCTTTCTATAAGTGGACCCATAAACAGAGGCCAAGGAAGGGTTTTGCTCCAGCAGGGCCTGCTGCTTAGGAGAGCTGGAAGAGACCCCGCGTGTCATGGGACAGTGTATGAAGGCTGAGCCTTTGGCCTGTGCTCTATCTTCTCAGCCTGAACCCATAGTGTCCACCTGGCCAGGGCCTGAGGCAGCTTGGTCCTGGGGTGTAAGTATCTTCCCACAATTAGTGGGAAGTGATGAGAGAAACCACCTCACCCACGACCCTTTGATTTGGCCGTACTGTATGGGCTGTGCTGGGAAGGCGCTAGCTGCTGCATTCCTGACAGTCTTCCTGGCCATTTATTAAACGGCAAGTCACGGGAAGTACTGCACATCCTAGATTGGGGAAAGGAAAGGTGAAGGCCTTGTACTTTTTGGTCCAGAGTCAACTTTTTAGGACTTTTAGGATTAGGGTCCACCCTCGGGTGGAAACACTGTCCAGGTAGAAACAAGCGTAAAACATAGCTCTTCAAGATGAGCTTCTAATTGAAGAAAACAAAATGTCACCAAAATGTCTGATAAAAGCCCAATGCTCAAGTAAATAAAGGCAACTCTTTAAGGGTAGATAAGAGGTTGTGTTTCTAGTGCTATTTTGAAGAAGTACAATGGTGTAAGGAGATGGGTCTGTCATTGTGAGGAGAGGCTTGTCATTAGACTATGTACAGAAGCGTCTGCACGCTGAACTGGCCGCGTCTCTGGGTCAGGAAGAGAAACCAGGGAGAGTTCTGTTCTTTCTCTGCACAGCAAGGTTTTGAGTCTATTCTGGATTCTCTTCTGAGTGCACCTGTCCAAGTTTTCTGTGCTCTGATATGGTCTTCTCACCATACTATAGTAAAGATGAGAAGCAGAGAGGATGCAGGGATTGTTAGAGTTGAAAGAACAGGGAGGAAGAACAAGAGCTTGTCCCCTGCCTCAGCTACCCTGGGACGGTCTTGGGGGGTGGGGATTCGCCAGTCATGGTAGAGCCTGGAAAAAGTGGGCTAGGATCCATTCCCAAGCTCAGAGGTGAGACAAGGAGACTTAAGGGGGAAGACTCTGGTCTCTACAGCTATATCCCTTCTGTTCTATGTCAGGACAGGAAAGCCACCTGTCACCCACAGCTAGTTGCCAGCTGAGCAGGACATGTCCTGAGGTAGCAGCCCTGCCAGCTCTTCAGGCACACAGGTATGGTGGAACACAGTGCATCCATCTTGCAATCTGTCCACTCAGCCCTCACCCCTTCCCCTAAAGGCTGTAAAAAAAAAAAGAGACTAGTTAGCGAGTTAGCTGAGCTGCTGCTATCTGGCAAGTACCCTGCCTCCCTCCAGGAAGCTCCAGCCTCACATTTCCCCATCTCTTCTCCTCCCCTTACCCACCCCCGTCCTGCCCCATGACATCCTGCAATCACAGACCTTTTATTCTAACCTCAGATCTAGGGAGGCAGGACAAGGATGGCAGCTGCCCTTCCTCTCTGCAGCTCCCTTTCTAGCTCCTGCTTTCTCTCCTGTCCCTTCAGAAATATAATCTCTCAGCATCGCCTGCTGCCCATCCTAGCTCTGCCACTGTGCCTTTTAATTTATTGTGTCCCCTGAGGCTGACTCTGCATCACATGGTTGACCTAGTCTGTGTTTTGGAAAGTAAGAACTGAAGAGTTAGAGGCAGATTCTGTCTTTGTCACCCATCTCTCTACTGTCAGGAGCCAAAAAGTAAAGAGGGTCAAAGCAAGATCAATATGGAGTTCAAC
>LOEQ01001879.1:0-24084 GCA_001685075.1 Bramus lutescens
TATATATATATAAAACATGTAAGCAGTAAGTCATCGAAATTGCCTGGGAATGTCAACACGGCTCTGAATGTTCTGTTTCTATGAACTTCGACCTGCTATTTTGCTTTTTATTTTGAATCTGGGTTTTCCATTCCTTTACCCAGATGGAGTCCTTGTATCATCAACTTAGACTTCTGTCTAGTGTATTCTAACTCATTTCTAAAACTGCACAACCAAGGCATGATGTAATCTCAATGGTAGGCAAAGGAAGGGGTTTGCAAGTATGGGTTAGTCTGGGCTATCTGGAGAGTTCTGAGACAGCCTGGGTTGCAGGTGGAGACTCTCCAAAAAATAAAAATAAAATCAACAAAACAAACACACAAAAGTGGGAGAAAAAGCCATTAAATGAAATCAAATCACTCACCAAAATTCTATTAGACCTTCCTCTACAGGGTTCTATATTTCTTTACAACCCTCTAACTGATTTTTGTAAAATAGTCTGTGTGTCTTATCTTTTTATCTTCTTTTTAGTTTCTTCATTTTAAATCCCCATGACTTAAATTCCTCCAAAACATTTCTCTCTAGCCTTTGATTTGTGCAAAGACTGTGATTATCTGCCTGTCAAACCACTTAATAGTAAACTCCAAAATAAAATAAACATATTTCTAGGTTCTCAAACTTATGTTTGGAACTTTGAAATGGAAACTTTGATATGCGGTGGAAACAGTCCTTAAGATTGAAAGAAATGTCATGGTAAATATCTCAAGACAGACAAAGATGGAATGAAGGTCTACATTTTGTGCAATACAACTAAATCACATAATCTCTAGAAAATTCATCAGATGGATAATGTATAAAACTGAGGCCTCTAAGCAAAAGTAGTTATGATTGACCATTAGGGTGGGAACTCATATAAATCACATTTTATGACAAACCACTCAAAAACTGTTGGTGCTAAGATACTTTAGAACTGAGAACTCAAGTATCGTGCAGTTACAAATGTCTAAAGGAAATCGACTTACTACACTTGGCTTCTTATAAGAGAGGTTTATCAAAGAGTAGGTGCCATTGAGAAATCCAGAGCTGGTCACCAAAACATGAAAGAAAGTAGACAGACACTTCTGAATCCCGGATACTCACTCTTCACATGTGAGCAAAGAAACATATGACTGTGGTCACATCTTTTTGACCACAAAGCATCACTTGGGAAAGCAGCCATGGGAAGGAGCCAAGGTTGAACTGGAAGTGAATGTCCTTGGGCTCTCATTGGGCCACCAGAAAGCTTTCTTACATTATAGGCTTTGGCAATGAGGGTCAATATTTTTCTTCATTTTTTAAAGCTACTATGAGCTTTGTTTTTGATTTGTTTCAGTTAGATAAATTGGATGCTACTTTGTGAGCTGATATCCCCAATGATTTCTCTGTTTGCTAACCATTTACTAGAGCTACCGATTACTGAGTGGCATGTCTTTGAGAAGTCCTGATATTCATGTCAGCTAACTTTCTTAAAACCTCATTTCTAAGTAATACTTCCTGACTGTGTCTGCAAAAACAAAGAACAAGATGACATTTCATCACATTTCCAATATAGCCTTGTCCCTCCACAGCTCAGTTATCATTTATGCTGACAGTTCCTAAATCCTCTCTAGACAGGAATATATTTTGAATTCCAAAGTTATACATTTGGCTGTCTCCTAAAAGATCTTTGCCTGTGATTTCACAGCTTAAGTCTAGGGTACAAAATCAGCTCATATTTTTTTGCCCACAAAGCCTAATTTCTCTTTCCTTATCACCTTAGACAGTCATACTGTTACTCAATCCACATTCTATAATCTTCCTGACACCTTCTTTTCACCAGTCCTTAATAATGGCCAAGTGTTGTTGATTATATTAGCATATGCATCATTTACCATGGTAATCTTTCCTGTATGTTCAGGCTTCTATTGAAGGCAAACTTTCATAATGTGTGATCTAGCTATCAAAATATGCTTCTAATTTATCAGAATTTCCAGGTTCTTTCATTTGAACCTTTCATATGCATGGTTGCTAGAGCATATACTTTTGATTCTTCAAATTACTTGTCATGGCATTTGCTGTAGAACGTTCCTTGGTGAAAATTACCTAAATGACCACAGACTTTTAAACTTTCTCTCCTTACGGATTGATTTTACATACATTCCCACAGGATTTTCCCATTCAGGTTTCCAAACTATGTTTCTTGATTAGTAACTTTTCCTAGTCATCATTCTACCAGGTTACCCATACCATTTACTTGCATCCCTTCTCTTACTAAGACATCAAGGTCGTATTTATATTGAATATGCAGCATCTAGCTATGTGGACACAATTAAGTGACAGTTTAAGCTTATATTTAATGCTGTTGAATAGATGAATGGGCAATTTCAAAACTTGTTAGAAATGTTAGCAAAGCAGATACTAAGCTACAAAGAAAGAATAACCTAGGTAGTGATCATCTACTGAACAAATTAAGAAAGTAACCCTAAAATTTGGCCTTCTAAATACCAATAAACCAAATAATCCAATCATTAAATGGGCAAATGAACACGCAGCTCTCTAAGGAGGAAGTACACATAGCTGGTAAACTTACAAAAGACATTTAATAACCTTAGCCATGGGGAAATGCAAATTAAGATTTTAGTTGAGATTTCATCTCATTTTGCCACAAATAATTGTTGTTAAGAAAACAATTCATGACAAACACTGATAAAATTGGGGGAAAAGAGGCATCAATTCTACAGGGTGGGGAATGTAAGTTAGCAAAGCCAGTATGAAAGTCAATACAGAAGTCACAGAACGAAAAACAGAACTGCCAGGGCTAGTCCACCCTAAGCAGCAAGGAGCTAGGGGAGAGCTGCTCTTTCACATCCTTAGGGTCTGCTCATCAGCACCCACACCACCAGGGACAGCTCTACTCTTTTGCACAGGAGAGGTCCAGGGACCACTCTACTGAGTGCTGCAGTTGCTGAGGGACAAGGCCAGCTCTCCCGCTCTTAATACCTCAGGGCCAGCTCCTCCACTTAGAACAGGCAGCGAGGGGGATGGGCACATCTCTCTCTCTCTCTTTCCCATGCCACCATATGGCAGATGAAAGTCTGGGTCAGCTCTCCCACGCTCAGCTGACATATGGTCCAGCTACACAATTTCAACATGCCACCGAGATACTTGCCCATTTAGGTTTATCGCAGCACTACTGATAGCCAAGTTCTATAATTAACCTAGGTGCCCATCATCAGGGGAATTAGGAAAGAAAAAGTGGTTTGTTTGCACAAGGGCTTTTTATTCAGTGATTAAAAAACAGAATTATGACATTTATAAAAAATATGGATGCAACTGGAAAAGATTTTATTAAGTAAATAAATCTGACTCAGAAATTCAATATCAAGGCTGGAGAAATGGCTATACCTTCAAGAGCATTTTGGTGCATTTCCAAGAGAGATGAGCTTGGTTTCTAGCACCCACGTTGGACAACCCACAACTGCCTGTAATTCCCACTCCAGGGTAGTCAACATCTTCTCGTCTCCACGATGGCACAACACATGTGGTATACATATACACCAGCACATAAAGCAGGATAAATATAAAAAATAGAACAAGAAAATCAAATGCTGCACGGTTTATACTACTTGTAGACACTAACAAAAGCAGAACTGTCTAGGATTACGGAACAGACTAGCAGGAGAGGAAATAGGGGGAAAGAAGGAGTGGAAGAGTGGGGGACTCCAAGGATATCACATGCTTGCCTAAAGACATCTTTACAAAACCAAGTACCACGCAAAATAATGATACGACAAAGTTAAAATGAAAACAGAAATTTTGTTTTTCTAAGACATTCTGAAGGTAGGTTTGTTTTCTATAAATACTAAATATAAATACTAAAATCTTGACTGCAATTTATGTAGACTCTTACTATTAATAAATACTATATTATGGAAATAAATTTTTAAGAAGAACAAGTTGAAAAGGTCTGGACCAAAAAGTAGGTAAATTATTTATTCTTATTCTTGTATTTTTTTAAAAAACTATTTTGCATGTGCATATCTGTCTGTGGGAATGCCAGTGTGAGTACTAGCACCAGCTGAGCCCAGGAAGGGTGTTGGATTCCCTGAGGCTGGAGGTGCAGAGAGTTGTAAGCTTTTCACGGTGGGTGCTGAGATTGCAACTCAGGTCCTTTGCAAAATCAGGACATGCTCATAATCACTGAGCATCTCAAGCATAGAAACTATATGGATTTTAATGACTAATGAAATGTGGGAATAGAAATACCACTTGATAATTCTTGCAAATTATACTAATGACAGCATACCTAATCAAGTGATATTTATCTGTCAAATTAAGCAGCTAGGCTACTTTCTAGAAAATATCAGCAGAAGGCATCAACAGCTCACATTGGAGGAATAGCAGCATTTTTAATAAATGGTGCTAGGAAATAAAATATGTATAAATAGAAGAATTAAACACTATACTGTCTTTCATTGTATAAAACCAACTAAAAATGTGTTAGAGATCCATGTATAACATTCAGATACATGAAAACACAGCAAACAGAGGGGAAACAATGAAAGATACATTGAAATCAGAGCAATGAGCTTTTGATTGTCTGTGAAAGCATAAGCAATTAACGCAAAATAGATAAGTGCAATTTTATCAAACTAAGACGACTGCCTACAATGGAAAATCACACTGAAGAGATGACCTAGCAAACCATTGAATGTAATGCCTCTTTGCAATCAATGTGTTGGAAAAGAAGTGCCATCTATCAAGGGCACTTAAAAACTCATCAGTATAAACAAATACTTAGAATACATAATTTCTATGAATAGAGTTTGCTTGAAAGAATAAACGCTATAGCCAATAAGTTTATAAAAATTGCTCAAAATCACTCATGATCAAGACAATACAAGTATGACCATGGTGCTTTATCGTCTGTTAGTATGTCTGTTATTAAAAAAGAAAAAATAAAACCAGTCAGCTGATCGAGCAACATAATACACACAAAAACTGATAGCAAGAGTGTGCAGAAAAAGGAACATTTATCACTGTTGGTGGGATGTAAATTAGTAAAGTCAGTCTGTAAAAAATGTGTTATCAAAAGAAATAAAATACAAGTAGTTCTACAATATGATTCAACTCTTCCACTGCCCGATACATATCCAAAGAAAAGGATGTTAGCTTATCAGAAAGAGGCCATAACTTGAATCACCTGAAGTATCTCAGTATGGATGTTTAGAGGAAAACAGGTATACATACAAAAGTATCTTTCAGCCATTAAGCCTATGTTTATTCATATATGTAGAAATTTAAACAATAGACCTCAGAGAAGATGCTAGTAGTGATTTCTAGAGGCAGGGAAGGCAGTGAGGAGAGAAGGTACAGGGGTTTAAAAATAAGTACTAAAATATAGTTAAGGGTAAGGGTAAACTCTATTGTTCACAGCACAGTAGGATAACCAAAATTTATAGCACACCATTCACATATTGATGTCATACTATCTATAATCACAGTATTTATTATCTATAATTGTAACATACTATCTATGTAATATATTATGACAAACTAAGTGACAGAATTTGAAGACTCCAAATGAAGACATGGCAAAGAGAGAGAAATGACAATTACCTTAATTTGGACATTATACATTGCACACATATATTATCACACAGTGCTCCATAATATACACAATTATTTTGACAAAAAGAAAAATAAATGGGATTCTCATTTTCAAAGCATATTTACACATTAAATTCAAATTCACAAAAGAAATACTATTGTTTATTCCAAATATATATTCCTTTGATAAAATGTCAATAAATAATTTCTATCAATCTACCTACAAAATTTAATTAATCAGTCTCATTATGAATATTTTGGTGATCAACACAAACAGCCTGAATTTAAAGTGTTTATATGCTGCTGATGTTAGACAACACCATGCAAAGCTACATGTAAAATACCATTAAAAGAAGTCAGCTAATTCTTTATGACTTTCACTTTTATTTACATTATCAAACCTTGTATTGAATGATGGAATGTGGATGATGGCATCAAAGCATTTTCTGCCACATAACAATGGGAGTGTTTGAAACACTTGGCTGCTTTGTGATAGCTGTCAATTGTGTAATACAGAAGTTGGTCCTTTAACTAAGCTGATAGAGTTAAGAACTGAATGTTTGGAACTGTGAATCATAGACAGCTTTCTCCATGTGTTTGAATTTACCATGGTAACCAGCAATTGCTTATGTAACTGTGTGCTGCCCTACTTTAAATTTTGCTGATGAAATTAATGAGGAAATAACAATTATGAAAGTTGCAGAGCTAACATTTAATTATCTTGATTATTTTTATTATGTTTTAATTCATACTCTATAACTTCCTTCTTGCCCATCACAATCAGCAAAGGCATAGATTATGCCTACTTCACATAGCTTAAAGTATTAATATAGACATAATTCTATGTCATTATTTTAGCTCTAAAATTATTTGAGAGACTACAGTATTGAAACTACTGATTATTTTTCCATGATGATAATAATAGTAATTTTATTTAACTTTATTTTTACTGTAATTTGTTGTTATTTTGATGGTATTAAATGTGCATTTAAAATCTCTTTCTCTCTCTTATATACACATATTTGCTTTTGTTAAATAGTAGAAAAATACTTATACTACAAGAAGGAAATAAATGTATATTTTGCTTGCCCCAACCTGTCAGCAATAGAAAAAAAAGAGCAGATATATATTTTTATTTACTCCTATCTCATATTTTCTGATTTCTTTTTCTTCCAGGCATTCTTAAAATGATATCCCTACTTCAAATTTTTAATTTTTTTTATGTATTCCAAAATGTAATGGTTCCCCATTATCCATATCATGTATCTCAAATTTTGACCTGATATAGAATACCTTACTTAACATGGTCATTTTTTCTGCATTCTATTTTTCAACCTTAAAGCTTTACCTAGGACAACTTCTTTTTCATTTTAAAAATAAATGAGCTATAAACGTAGAGAACTTACTGAAAAGAAACGTGAACGAACCAAACCATCCTTGTTCTATCATCTAGCTGACATGAGACATGAAAACCAGGTTTAGAAAAACAAACTGGGGCTTGCAGACCATGTATAGTGGTTTTTAACCCTCCTAATGCTGTGGCCCTATAATACCTTCATGTTGTGATGACCCTGGTCATAAAATCATTTTCATTGCTACTTCATAACCGTAAATTTGCTGCTGTTAAGAATTAGAAATTAAATATCTGATATTTACTTAACCCCCCACCAAGGGTTGTGACCCACAGATTGAGATCCACTCTTGTAAAAAATAGTGTCTTCTAATTGGTTTTCAGCAGTAAGCATAAAGATGCACTGTATATAATACAGCCTCGAATTTAACAAAGAACTATAATCTGTCCATTTTATAACTTTATAGTTGAATCTTCATTAGGCCAACAGACAAAAACCACTCAATAAAAAGCAAAGAAACCCAACCCTCTTTAAATATATAGAGCCAACATCCGACAGTTTTGTAATAATAATAAGAAAGAAACCAGGTAAAAACATTTATACACCTTCAATGAGAAATTTCAAACTAACTTACTGTGAAACAGGTTAGGCAAGATGGCTACTAAGTGAGATCCTCCGGTGATTCTTCTCCACATGTTGAAGACCAGTTACTTTCCTAGGAAGCAAGGAAATCAAGTGAGGGATCTCTCCATTCTGCCTGCCTTCAGTGGTAAAGAGTTTCCCATGTCACGTCTCCTCCTAACCGATCCATCCAAGCATGAACAGAAGAAATGCCTCCTGCATCGGCGGAGACAAAGCTCAGGACTCTGATCCTGTGATTTGCTTATATTGAATGTAAACTTGACAGGCACTAGAGTTGCATGGGGAATGCTCTCTTGTCAAATTTGTGATGGATTTTTTAGGTTGCATGAGGAAGGAAGGCCCACTCTGATGGAGAGAGGAACCATTTCAACAAATTGGGATCTAGGCAGCAGGAAACAGGAAGCTAGCTGAGTATCTTCACTCACTGCTCTCTGCTTCTCCATCACGGATACAGTGTGACTAGCTGCCTTTTATGACTGCTGCATGACTTCCTCACAGTGATGGACTTCGTCCCTCCAAGTGGCTCCTTATCAGGTATTTGGGCACAGTAACAAGAAAAGTAACTACTCATGATATGAAACTAACTCACTACCTGCCCTGCGCAGGATTAAACCAAATGCTGGGAAACCTATTGGAACACTTGTCTGTAGTAATGTTTGCTGGGCAAGACAGAAAATGGCTTAGATTACATTGTCCTTAAGGTCAGGATGTAGAGCTAATGATAAGGTTGCCCTAAGTGTGGAGCAGGTCATGATGGTCATCAAAGAAACCTGTGTCACACAGCTCAGGGTCAGCCCCACAATAATGAGAACACCTGATACAAACCGAAGGACCCTTACAAATGTAGATTTGTAGGTCAGAGATTACAAATGTAGTTCTCAAGTGGTCTCAACATCAGATATAAATGTGTTAATGGGACAGATTTGAGTTCCACATGAAGTATTTTTAACCTAGAGCACACATACCTTCATCTTGAAACAGTGCATACATCTGTGGCGGTGAGATTTGGATGACTTATATTAGCCCCAGTTTTAGGGCAAAAGTCTATCCCTCCCTAGCATATATCTCTCAGAAAGCTGCTATCATACAAGTGCTCACAAATGCCATCCAGAAGGGCTCTAAGTTAAGCATAGATCCATGCTCTATGGAAGGAAATGCGTTTTGGCCTGCATCAAATCTGGTTTCTACTCAGAAAAATGGCAAGAATTTGAATTATTTCTTTACTCTTGAAGACTCGAGGACCTAGGCTCTGAAAGCCTCAGTGCCTCCATGATATGATACTGTATAGTCACTGCAACTGTGAGACTCAGGTGAGGCCCATCTTTGTGTCAGATTAGGAGGCCACAGGTGTGTTTCACCAAGACTGCCTCTCAGTTCTACTTGGTGGAACAAGGCAGCGAGCACAAGACTACCCTAGAACTTAAGAGTTGAACTCTTGAAACCTAAACTAGACAGGTATTAATGGCCCCTATTCTCGTGCCTGAATATGGATACAAACAAAGGAACAACCTTAGTGCCCAGGGAATATATACAGTCCCGCTATTTGAACTTCTACATCAGCTGCAATCACCTGTGATTGGTACAACAGTTTCAGAGAAAGACCCCGCTTCACGGCTGTATTCTCTTGGGGATACTCTGGCGTTGTGTTGTTCTTAGCGGACTGTGGGGTCAGATGATCACAGTCACAAGCAGGGACATCTGATTCCGGGACAGCTTCTTCTAATTCGATTCTTCCTACACACAGGAAGACTCCTAACACATGTGACCACGGGCCAGTCAGTAGTTGTGGATAAGGCATTTGGAAATAGCTCTGGTCACAAGGAGAAGCATGTGGTGTAGTCAACTATTAGAGCAAGACACTGACAATATGTTTGAGGTCCAAACAGTAAAAACATACCAAGAGTAGACTCCTAAAAATTTGCATCTGGGTTACCA
Organism: Bramus lutescens; assembly: GCA_001685075.1. Lineage (NCBI taxonomy): Eukaryota > Metazoa > Chordata > Mammalia > Rodentia > Cricetidae > Bramus > Bramus lutescens. The sequence continues at coordinate 9,537 of LOEQ01001879.1, forward strand.
TCCAATTTTGAGGTAGTGGATATAAACTTGTCAGGAAGCAAAAGCTTTAAAGAAACCCTTTCCTCATGTAATATGCTAAATTAGAAGTCAGAAGTTGACCAGTAAGTCGTCAGCTTAGGAGAATTCTCAGAAAACAAAACAGTTATTTTGGTAGCTTGATGAACTAATAGAAAACAGGCATTTCATCATCAGAGAGAAATTTTAGTGAAAGGATTAAAAAGCTTTTTAAAAGTTTTATAAAAATTCTAAAGCTGAAATTTTTCTCGGGAAATTAAGAATGCATGACAGCATCAACAGCAAACAAATGAAATAGTGAGATCCAAAGGCAGCCTGCTTGAAATACACACAGAAAAAAAGTAAAAATAATAAAGAGAAATGAAGAATACTTGTAGTAAACCTGGGGTATTATTAAAAGTGCAAATATTTTGACTACTGGGGAGCAGGAAGGACTTGAACAATGCTGAAGGGGTGAAACGTAAATTAATGAGAAAACTCCCAAACCTGGAAAGGGTACCAATATCAAGATCAGTAGGGGTCAGAGTACTGAAAGTTAGCACTCCTAAGTCTACATCTACTCATAATTAAGCTCAAAACTATAAAATAAAGGCTCAAGAGACTAAAAGAAAAGAATAGGCAATGCTTCCCTTTAACCTGATATCAGGATTTTTTACAAGCTGGGACTTTTCACACAAAAAAAGGAAAAGAGCTAATCAATGAGAATATTGTACCCAATTCTTCTGTCCCTTAGAAATGAAGGAATACAATAAATTCCTATACAGATAAAAAGCTAAGGGACTATATGCCTATCAGACACGTTCTACAAGAAAGGTTAAAGAGAATGCTTCTAACAGAATGTAAGAAATATTAATGGGTAAGCAAAACACATAAAACTTGTTTGTTTCTAAGATTATATAAACATCGGAATAGTCTAATATTGTAAATGTAATGGGTCAACCATTTATATCTTTAGTACGCGAAGGAAAATACAAGCCAATTAAAGTAATAATACAAAGCTGAGTGAAGGGAGGAACGAAAGAAAAGTGTTTTCCTGCCGGCATGTGTACTAGGCGTTTTCTTTTGGGCCACCAACCAGCTCTCAAATCATGACACAGAGACTCGCTAGTTTTGAATGCTTGGCCTAACTTAGACACATTGCTGACTGACTCTTTTAAGTTATATTAATGTCCTTCTCTTTACTTACCTTTTGCCTCGGAGCTCATTACCTTTCTTACTTCTGCATACCGTACTTTCGCTATTTCTCTGTCTGGCAGATGCATGGCTTCCAGTCTCAGCAGCCTCAGGCATCTCTCTTTCCCCTTCTCTCATTCCTTTTCTTCTTCTTGAACCTAGATTTCTCCTCACTTTCTATTTTTTTTTTGCCTCCTAGTCCTGCCTGTCCTTTTTCCCGTCTCACTATTGGCCCTTGAGCTCTTTATTAGACCAATCTCCTTTGGGAGAGAAAATGAAACAGATGCAACAGATCTTTACATAGTTAAAGACACATACCTACATCATTAACAAACGCAGCAGAGCCAAAAGTAACACATCTTTACATAGTTAAAGTAATATTCTGCAATGGAAACAAACGTAACACATCTTTCCCTTGTTAAAATAATTTCTAATTTCTTCTCTTAACAGTTGTTTTCTGTTGCTATAATTTCAATGGCACTTATTAAAATCAAAAGATGTTTTAGTCAGCTTCACCTTGACCTCAAAGCAAAATGTAGAATAGACAAACTAAACAGAATGAGCAAGTTGTGAAACAAACATACTAAAATAAGTCATTTAATCACATAGAAAGAAGGAAATATATGGAAAGAAAGGCCCTAAAACAAATATTGAAGAGGCTATACAATATCAATAGTAAGACGCAGCTTTTGTTAATTACTTTATTGTAAAGTAATTCTTCATTTAAAAGATATAGAGTGAGTGAATGGATTGTAAGGTGGAGAGAGATTTCATTGTGATAAAAACTAAGATTAGAATGAGATTTTTCTATAAATAGCAATTAGAAAATACGAGCAGAAGTGTCACACATACCATATAAAATGGCCTTGAAACAATAGTGGCTAAAATACATGAGGAATGTCATTACAAAATAATAATGTGATCAGTCTTCAGGAGAAATACCTGTAATTAAATAAGCACCAGATATGACAACAAACAAAAAAGTAAATATTAACAGAGCTAAAGAACTAGATCATGATTCACTAATAGTTGTAAACTTTATCATCCCATTTTCAGCAATGAAACATCAACAAAAAAATTAACAAGGCAACAACAGTGTTAAATTTTGCCCAAGACAAAGTGTAACTAATAGACATCTGCAGAGCATCCCACTGAAAGGTGTCATTCTTTGTTTCAATTGCTGCAGTAAAATTGTCTTACCCTGCTTTGGATTCTTTTAAATTTAACAGACAAAAGCAAAACTAGAGGCTGGAGAGAAGGCTGAGCAGTTAAGAGTGTCTGTTGTTCTTCCAGAAGACTTGAGTTTGTTTCCCAGCATCTACATTGGGCCGCTCACAACCACTTGTAACTGCAGCTCCAGGGGATCAGATGCCCTCTTCTGGTCCCCACAGGCATGCATACTTGTACACGCACATACACACACACACACACACACACACATAAAATTTGGTAAAAATAAATCTTTAAAAGAAAAAAAAGAAATATGTGTGTTTCAGCTTGCAATTCCTTGTTCTAATCCATCATAGCCGAGAGGTTACATCACTGCCTGATTGTGCTCAGTTCAATTAACTTATTAAAATAATAGCTCATTGAGACTTTCCTGTAAAGTGAGTCTAGTCTGTGTTAAGTTGGCACAGCTAATTATAATAGCTTCAGTAGATATTTTTCTCTTCAGTGCATGTAACATTCTCCATGGAAGTGCATATTCTAAGTCACAGACAAGTATTAAGAATACTAAGAATCAAAATTCTTTCACATTTGCTCTATGAAAACAGTGCAATAAAAACCAGAAAGCAATACCTAGATGTCCTAGTATGCTTTTTGTGGCTATGAAAAAACATTGACCCAAAACAATTAACAGGTTTATTTGGGTTATAGGTTACAGGCTGTCATTCACAGAAGCCAAGGCAGGAACTTGAAAAAACTGAAGCAGAGACCATGGAGAAACACTGCTTCCTGACTTTCCTTCAAAATCAGAGTCACCTAACTTTCTTATACAGCCCAGGCCTAATTAGCAATAAGAAAACAACCCACAGAAAATATGCAATTATGTTATAATCCTAAATATCAAAAAGAAAATGCCCCACAGACACACTGAGAGGCCAGTCAGACTGAGGGAGTGCCAAAAAATGAGAATCCTTTTTCCATGGTGGGTCAAGTTCAACCAGAGTATTTAGCCATAGTTTGTGTGTGTCTGTATGTGTGTATGTGTGTGTGTGTGTACTGATCACCAGATCAAGAAAGAACTCAAAGAAGAGACTAAAAAATAAAGCCTCAAACCAAATGAAAATAAAGACAAAACATTTCAAAATATATGAGGTACAGCAAAACAAAAAAGCACTGAAAGAAAAATTTCTATTCATCAATTCCCTCATCAAAAAGAAAAATTTCAAACCACTTATCATTACCTCTCAATGAGCCAGAAAAACAGGGGCAAACAAAACAATACTAATGGATGAAAAGAAACAAGAAATGGAGTACAAATATCTGAAAACAGCATAGAAGGTCAACAAAAGTAAGTACTGGTTCTTTAAATAGGTAAAGATTACACATAAACATTTTATTAAGAATTACATGTAGAGAAGACTGAAACTCACAAATGAAAGGAAAACAATTTAATGGACAACAGAGAAATAGAATACCTTTAAAGCTCTGTGTGAACAACTGCACATCAATAAATGTTATACCCTACAAGAAATAGATTTCTAGACACATACACCTTAAGTCATGAAATAAACTACTTCAACAGACCAGTAACGAGCAATAAAATTGAATCAGTAAGAAAAATTTCCCATTAAATGTCAGGGCCAGATGGCTTCATTGCTCAATTCCATCAAGCATAGAAAAATAATAATGTTAACTTTAAGGATTTTTTTTAAAAAAATGAAGACTTCTTCAAAATAGGCTCTCTAAGGCCAACATTATTACATCAAAGATGAAGTTTTATAACCTTGAAAAACACAGCTAAAGAATCTATAAGAAAATACTAGCAATTCCAAAATTACATTAAAATGAGTGCTCATTATAGTCCAGTTGGATTCATCATAAGTCTGCAAAGATATTCAATATGCAAAACTCAATAACCACAGTGCTCAACATTAGATGAATGATGAAAAAAGCCATATGACTATAATAACAGATGCCAGAGGAGCATTTGACAACACTGAACATTCTTCATCATAAAAAATAAAGCTGAAAGACTAGGTGAGGAAGAAATGTACATCTATATAATAAATGGCACCAAAGTCTAACTTCATGCTGGAAGAAGAAAAACTGAAAACTTCTACCAAAATCTATACCAGAAAATGATTAGAATAAAAAAACACAGTACAGTTTCAGGATATAAAACAATACAAATCAAAACCATCAAAAAATAACACACACTGTCCAATCTTATTTCTACATAGACTTTTTTTTTGTTTTTTGAGACAGGGTTTCTCTGTAGCTTTGGACCCTGTCTTGGAACTAGCTCTTTTAGACCAGGCTGGACTTGAACTCACAGAGATCTGCCTGCCTCTGCCTCCCGAGTGCTGGGATTGAAGGCTTGCGCCACCACCACCCCGTGATACATAGACTTTCGATTAGAGTGGTCCTTACAGAGTCTATTATAGGTAGGGAAAGAAGGAAGATGAGGCTGATCAATGGTTAGGTACTATAAACAAGATTAGGTGTGCTGTTACAAAACAGTGGTGTGATAAGAACAATATAATGCACAGTTTAAAAAGATAGAGTAAAATGTATTTGGCAAAGATTTGAGAAAATAAACATTAAGCCTGATATGAACTATGTGAGTTATATACATAATTGTAACATGGTGCCTTATTAATATGTTCACTTTTATGTTCTTTGTGTGAGCTGCAGTTGAATTCAGAAAACTTTAGGAACAAAATAATTGCAGGTTTTCTAAGAAGACACACAACATAAGCAAAACCGGCGAAACTGTAATGAAATTTTACTCTCATGAGCCAAAGGGATTTAGAATCATGCTCATGCTTTTAGTTCTTGATGCAGAAAATCCGGCAGACAAGTGAAGAATAACGTTTAAAAAATCATGGGGGAACTCAGGGAGTACTCAAATCATTTTAATTCATTCCAACGGATTTGCCCTGAGGTCTGCTGGAAAGATTGGCTACTCTGTTTCTGCTTGTCTCTGGACCTCTCAGGAGTGTCTCATAAAGCCAACTGATTGCTTCTACTTCTGGGGAATAAAGTGTTTGTTTTAGTACCAAATTATACATATGTAAAGAATGAGTTAAAGTTGCCCATTGGTAACTGTCTGCTTAATGTACTAATGAATCTACCATTCTAGAACCATTGGAAAGGATAAAGATTGCCAAGAGTGTCCCAGATTCCTTTAGTCTTAGGAGCCTCTATTTTTCTGAGCTGCGACAATCTAACTCATTTACTGAGTGGAGGATGCTCTAAATTTCTTCCATAGTCATTGTAAGATCTGGTAAAGAAGAGATCAGAAAATGGAGTTGATACCTGTTCCATCTTACCATATTTTCTAACTGACTGGATCAGAGAAGGTATTGTATGTTTAAAATATGAATTCCTTCAAGTCCATCTGCTGAAGGAATTATTTCCTGAATGAAAACTTATGGTGGTAAATCGGTTCACACGAGTAAAGAAGAAAAAAGAAAAGGAAGAAGAAATACATTTATTTAATTAACCAAAAAAGTAAAAGTAATTAAAAAGCAGAGTCTTTGAATATATTTTATAATCTCTAGAAATGTTTAGAATAGTTTTAATGATAACTTAATTATTTACAAGCCGATGTATTAGCTTTCTGCCTATGTAAAAATGTTATAAGGCTCTTGTTATAAAATTATCTTGAGCATCCCAGAAGTGCTAAATCTAAAAATATTTATTTCAGCATATTAAACTTTATAATTCCAGAACAGTTTCTGAGTTTAAAAAGACATGAAGTAGGTCTATTTTATTTTTATGCATATATTCTTGTAAGACTTAACTGTATTTATGCCTCAGGGTGCTAGTCAAAGATCAATTAAAATCATGAACCATCTGATCTAAGGATGTCATCTGAAACATACTCCATTTTCAGATCGTGCATTAATATATTTGGAACTATGCTTACCACTCTGGATTTATTTAGCCAGAATTTGTATTATCTCTGTAAAGAATTCAAACCACCTCGCTATGAAATTTTCACATTAAAATTGAAATTGTTTACAACAGCTGGAGTGCTTCTTGCTACTTTATTCAGTAGAGAGTCTGGTGACATTAAGAATAGAAGTAACTGTTTAATCCCAGGACATTCTCTAGGACTTGAGGGGGTTCACTCCAGAAATAAAGAGTATTTGTCACAGCTCATTTCCCTGTTGTTTCTTTAGGGAAATAGATGTGACACTTCAGTGCCAACACAGGGGGGGGGAAAGCCATGTGAATAAATAGAAACTGCTATTCTTTCAGATGCACAGTGGATCCAGATGCCATATGACCTAGAGAGAGATGTCAGCTTAAGCCGCTTTCCCTGCCCCTCTTCCCTGAGTACTGACCTGTTGTTCCTGCTGATGTCTGAAAGAGACGAACTTCTGTGTGCCTTCAGGAGGATACTTTGAACTGAAAACTCAATAGATTCAATTCCAGCTTGCTCATACCTAGTTCCAAAATAGATACTTCCAGAATTAGATTGAGGGCAATGGAGAAGAGAAAAAGGACAATGGTATTCAAGGCAATTAGTTCCTGCCTGCTTGCACCTTTCGATCTTAACATAAGCGTTTTATATTTACTAGAATCATTTTTACAATATTAGAAAACATCACTTTATTTTTTGTGTGCATAAGTGCTTTGTGCATGTTTGTTTGTGCACCACATACATTCTAGGTGCCCATGGGAGCATGTTGGTTTACCCTGGGACGGGAGTTACAGATGGCTTGGGAATCAAACTCCAGTCCTCTAGAAGAGCAGTAAGTGCCCTTAACCATTTAAGCCATCTCTCCACCTCCTCTTAACATTTGCTAACCAGATTTTAGAGTTTCTAGATTATTCATCATATCATGGTATTATTGATAGTTGTATATGATTTACCCATGTTACTTCATATACATCAGTGTAACCTATTTGCCTTGTAAATTTTTTTAGCAACTTAGCAAGGTCTTATGAGATGAGTTTTGCAGATCAGAGGACAGAAGCACATAGATTCAGAAAACTGGTATAAGTCAAGCAGTTTGCTAAGAATCTAACAAAAATATCACTAGTGCTGATAGCCAGTAATATGTAAACATATGTTGTTTTCTTAAAATATTAAATATTATCCAGCCTCACAGATTACTCCAGCCAGATTTCAGATAAACCCTACATTTTTCCATCACACCAAGACAAGACAACAGTTAGCTCTCTCAGGACTTGACCATTAACCCAATTTTCTAAGGGTCATTAAGCGACGCCATTGTCCTCAGACAACATAGAGAAGTCTAGAGAACATGACATCCACATTCCCAAGAGGTGGAGTGGGTGGCTTTTGGTCATTCAGAGGGTCATGAATATTTGTCATCATTTAGAGGTTTGGTTACAAGTTGTTATTGGTAATGGTCAGAGAAAAGGCTGAACAAAGGAAATTAGATTCAGGGATCTTGTTCTGAAAAGAAAAGGGGGAATATAGATATGATAGGATAAAAGGATAGATTATTGAATCTACTTTTCAATGGAAAAAACTACTAGTCTCAAATGTTTTACAATGGCATGGACTTTTTGCATATTGATACAATTTTAGGGTTGTTTTTGTCATACTTTATATAAGTTTCTATTCTTGTTTAAGGTATTGTACCTATGCAGCTCATTATAAATGTAGTGTAAAGTTTTTCTCCTTGAAAACTATTTAGGAAAATAAATAAAGGATAAAATATATACATCTCACTTACAATATAATAATAATCTAGATGAAGCATTAACAACTTACCACTAAACACACTGGTATATTTAGTTCAGTCTCTGGGTAAATGCTGGAGTTTATATCCAATACTTAGAAGCTATTAGGAAATAAGTAGGAAGTGGGGAGAGATGAGCTAGAGCACTTCTAATGTAGCATTTCTTCCTTTAAGAAGACAGCAAAAATGAGTCTTCAGTAGAAGTACAGACTTTCGTTCCCCAGACTGTGATCCAAGGCGTGTTGTAAATAACTGACCTTGGTCGTCTTGCCATGTTTTTAAGCCACTTTTCTTCTGTCAAGGGTACCTCCTTTAGCTTTGGTGACCCCTTCCTTGCTGTTGGCCTGACTTTTGTGAATGGCTACAGGACTCAAGTTAGATGGCTACATATTTAAAAAAAATAGAGCTTTAAGAAAATTCTCCTTTCCCTGATTCACGATATGCTCTTGTGAGGCCAGTAAGAGTTGCAGTTTGGGGATAACAGCAACTGAGTAGACATGAGGGCCCAGGTGGAGCCCCAGTTCCCTCTGGACTCTCTTTTGAGGGGAGTAATTTAATCATTTATTTATTTTAAAGCAAGGTCTGAAATTTTTCTTGATGACAAATATTAGTGAGAACTTAAGCAATATAGTTAAAGACCAAAGTTGGAGTATATTTATGGATTTCTCGGACAGCTTTAACACTCATAAGTTGTCATTTGTTTCCAAAACATAACGTGAAGTTGAAATTATTTTATTTATCTCTTTGGTAGCTTGTAAACTCAATGAAGGTAAAGAAGCCCCATTTGATCTATAGGCAAGGCTCCTCTGCCTTCTTCTTTTTGGGGCACAGAGTGGGTGTTCATTCATACCTCATAATAAAGAAAAGAAGCACCAGGAAAAAGAGAAGGTGGGAGGTAAAGGAGGAGATGGAGGAGGAGAAGGGTAGGAGAAGGTAATTGGGGAGAGGAGGGACTGAGAGTGGGGAAGAAGCAAAAAGGGAGAAGGAAGGAAAGGAAGAGAGAGTCTAGCACAGTTCCTACTTTGGAGACAGGAGTAAGTATAGGAGACTAATTATGAATAATTTAGAAACTGAATAAACTTGCATATTCAGATTGACTCTCTGAAATGTTACAATGGAAGGAATTCTCCCTGAATATAAGCAAAAGGATCATAAAACTTAGGTACTTTAAAGTTGCTCTAGAATACCTTAGTCTACATGGACACTTGAAGGACATATAAGCTTTCCTGTCTGAAATGAAGCCTTTGGCATATCAACTACAAGGGTTGGTGTAAGGCGAACCCATTGAACACTTGAAATTTCTGAACAACTAGATCAAGAATGACTATTTCCTTGACATCTACAGTCAGGGCTTCAGCCCATATTTTCCCCAGCAAAAGTCCACTCAATACATCCGTAACTGTTCACTGGTAATCATTTAAATACTCATCTAGGATATCTTCGAAAGAAATATTACCTTTACTTGATCTACATCAACTCTCTGAAAGGAAGAACTACACAGGAGCTAATAACCTGAATTCGTGAGTACCCACTTAACACACGCTGCATCTTTTTGTTTTCTCAAGTAAGTCGAGCATCGTTTGGGGATGTCCTGACATTTGGATGCAGACTTATCAAAATGTACCTCTTATGACGTTTTAAAATTAATTTAGGCTTTCAAAATTCATTTACTTAATATTTATAGGTATTTTATCTACATGTATATTTGTGTACCACATGCAAGGTTGATTCCCTGGGAGGCCAGAAAAGGGTATTGGATCCTCTGGAACTGAAGTTAAAAATGGTTGTAAGACACCAGTGTTGTGCTGGGAGTTGAACCCAGGTCCTATGGAAGAGCAATAACTACTCTTTACCACTGAGTCATCTCTCCAGCCCCACTGACTTGTCTGCTGATATTGCTGTTTCTGAATTTGTGGTCAGAGGACTGGACCCAGGGCATGATTTGACCTAAGCAACTTTTCCACAGCATAGATATATTAACAACCTGACTGGTAATAGCTCTATAGGGTGTGTCTATCCTCAAAAACAGCACTGGCCTTGTGTACAATCTGAGCTAAAAGTTAATGATTTTGATGACCTCTTCCTAACTGCATACAATCATTTCAGATTCTCAGGATTTAATACATTACTAAAAATTTTAAGTTATTATTTTATTTTTGAAATGACTCCTGCCTTCACACTATAAAGAGGCTTCATGTTTTCTCTCTTTGTTTTCCTTACAGATCATTCTCTTGAACTAAGGACTCAGAAATGCAAGGTAATAGAATTAGATTGAACCTGGTTGGGTTGTCAAGAATCCTTTTGACATTAGCTTGGTGTTTCAATGAATTACATTTGAGACAAACACATGGACAAACAATGATTGCGATAATTAATGCTGACCTATAATACTTTGGCCATCAGGACTTCTTCTAACAATCAAGGAGGGATGTATGTGAAAATGTATGTTTATGACAAGTTCATGCATCTGATTTATTAAAATGTGGCTTTTAAAGTGAAAAGAGGCTTGAGGAAATTGCTGAAAACACAATCAGGTTAATCCATCAAACATTGAGGTTCTTTTATATACACGAATTGTCTTAAATTGTACACAAAACCCTAGCCTGCAAAAAGTTTGTTTCCTTTTCATACCTGAAGGTTATTGAGACATAGGGAGCATTGTCAGCGTGTAGGGGAAGCATGGATCCGCATAATTTATCAATGCTACCCAATAGAGTATTATAGCACAGAGATGGCCTGCATGTTTTCAGTGATATAATTACTAGGACATGTAGATATAGGCAGAATGTTTAGTTGAAGAACTGGATTTTATTTGTTACTTAATTTGTTAAACCAAAATGTCAATAGTCACATGTGACTTGTAGTTATTGTGTATGAGAAGCTAAGTTCCTTCACCCTCTCTCCTGCTTCCACTAACTTCTCCTTTCCTCTCTTGCTTAGTATTTCATTCAGCACCTGAAACTTTAACGATCAATTTCCTCTACAGTAACACTGCTATCCACTGGGACAGGAAACACAATGAATCTACAATCAACCTATATAGATTTTGGGGTTTTTTTTGGCCATTTAGAATACAGTTAGGCAGGAAAAAACCCACACATACACATTCACATGTACACACATATGAATGCAATGTGCTGAAACAGCCAAATTTAAACTAAGAGAAAATAAATACAGGTATCATATACTGATAGGGTTTAAACAAAGGGCAGTAAGATGAACATTAAATATGTCTTAAGGAAAAAGACTCAGATATGCATTAGGAGTAGTTCACAGACTACTTCTTGATGGTGTTAATCTTTATGCATTACATGAGGAATCCCAGACAGCTTTTGAGAGGCCCAGGAGGAAAGGTGATCACCACCAAACTTGACAACCTGAGCTCAGTTCTCAGTCATGGAAGGAGAAAATCAGCTCCCCTTAATTGCCCTCTGACTTGGTTACCTTTGCACTCACATGCCCCTTCCCCACTAATAAATAAAACAAAAACTTATAAAATTATTCACTAAATTTATAAGTTATAAACTATATATATATAAATTATATAATTTATAAACTAAAACATAAAATCATTTTTGGTATCTGAAGAGCATTCTGGAAGCACTGGCCTGTGGTACAATGATGTCCATAACTTCTGTCTAGATTGTATTATAGCTATATGTGTGCATGTCTGTTTCCTCAACTAGAATTCGAGACTTTAGTGGTTATGGCAGGTGACACTGTGCCAAATTCATGAAAAGTTTTCACAAATTAATTATCAATCATTTCTTCAGTTCATGCATCATAGACAAGACTACTGGAATCTATCCAGATACCTTTTAAATATGTTTCAAATTTAATTTTTATCTTTTTTTCACTCCCTTTTCTACATTAAGAATTAAAACACTCATCTGAATTGGGTTATTTTCCATTTCACTCAGCAGCCAAAGATGATTTAATTTTTAAACTTAATTTTATTTTTTGAGAATTTTATACACGGTTCCTTTCTCCCCTCCATCACCTCCCATGGTCTCTCTCACTCACTCTTAAATTCATGACCTGTAACTTGTTATTGTTTTACACACACCCTACTTAGTCCATTTCAAGTTGCTTAGGACTGACCACTTGGGAATAAGCAACCTATCATAGTGGTTCTCCACCTACGAGTTGCGACATCTTTTAGTTTTAGCATTATCTATAGACAATCTAGTATATAGCAGCACACCAGAACTTAATTCTTATTATTTACTGTCCTCATCTTTCTTTTTCTCCTACCCTCCCACACCTCTTAAACCCATTATTTCTCTGTGTGTGTGTGTGAAATGACTCTTTCACAGGGATCACCTCAGACCATCAGTAAACACAGATGTTTACACTATAATTCATAATAGCAGCAAAATTACAGTGATGAAGTAACAAAGAAAATAATTTCATGGTTGGGGGTATTACTGATGCATGGAACTGTATTAAAGGATCACAGCATTAGGAAGGTTGAGAACCACCGTTCTAGGTGGAGCCTAGTGAAATTTATGCTTTTGTTGTCAGTGTGTCTACTGGTGCTACCATTATGCAAGTCATGTTTAGGCCAATGTAATGCTGAGATTTCATGGATGCAGCATCCCTGTTGTGTCTAGATGATACCCTACAGCAGGCCTTCCTGATCCTCTGGCACTTACAAGCCTTATGTGTTTTAGGTGTATCAGCTGGTGCCAGGTACTCCACAGTTTCTTATTCTCTGCCTTTTTGTCCAGTTGCAGTTTTAGATTGTTTTTATTTTAAAATTCACTCTCTAATCATAATGAAAAGCTGCACATATTTGTGGAGTGACATGTGATGGTGTATTGATACATGCATGCATTCTTTTATGCTAAAATCAGGCTAGACATGTATATATATTTCCCCAAATTCTACCCTTTTTCCTGGCAAAAACCTTGAAAATCCATTTTTTGTGAGTTTTAGTTTTAGCATTATCTATAGACAATCTAGTATATAGCAGCACACCAGAACTTAATTCTTATTATTTACTGTCCTCATCTTTCTTTTTCTCCTACCCTCCCACACCTCTTAAACACATTATTTCTCTCTCTGTGTGTGAGAAGCATTTGTTTCCTAGTTCCTATGTCAGGTCATATAGCTTTCTCTTTCTGTGCCTGATGTAGGATTCTCTTCTGTATGCTGTGAATACCATTCATTAATAAAGAAACTGCCTTGGCCTGTTGATAGGGCAGAACTCAGGTAGGCAGGGAAAACTAATCTGAATGCTGGGGGAATTGAGGCAGAGTCAGAGAGAAGCCATGGAGCCCTGTCGGAGACAGACACTGGAATTTTAGTCAGTAAGCCAAAGTCACATGGTGATACACAGATTAGCTGAAATGGGTTAAATTAATATGCAAGAGTTAGCCAATACGAAGCTAGAGCTAATGGGCCAAGCAGTAATTTAATTAATACAGTTTTTGTGTGATTATTTTGAGGCTGAGCAACCAGGAATAAAACAAATGGCTTCCTACAACATGTGCCTGTCTTATTTTACTTAATGTCATAAACTTAAGTTCTACTGCCATAAATGATGGGATTTAATCCTTTTCATGGTTGAACTGTTATATATATATATATATATGTCATATATAAATATATATAATATTTTCTTTATCTACTCATTGATTGATAGGCACATGCTTTTTCTATTTCCTTATTATGAATAGTGTTATAATAAACAAGGCAATGAAAGTGTCTCTTTGACATGCTGATTTAAGTTAATTTGGATATACTCACAGTAGTGGGAAACAGTGCCACGTGGATGAGCAAAATTATTTCAAAAATTGTGTAACATCACTAATAGTCAGGGAAATGCACATCAAAACCATCATGAGATATCACCTCACAATAACAAAATTAGCTATTGGCTAACTGAAAACAAGAAATGCTAGCAAGGACATGAAAAGGATACATTCATACATTATTGATAGGTGTACAAATTGCTACACTCATTATAGGAAGCATAATTGAGGATCTTCAAAGTAATAGAGATGGGAGGGAGAGATTCAAGAGGTCCCACCCTCCTGAGGATTTGTCCTCAGTTAATGGTTGCTAATGAAAGGAGATACATTTTCTTCAGTAATGTAGCTACTGGTAAGTTGGCCATGCTCCTGTAAATAACCCTTCACTCACTGGTCTATCAGTAAGACTAATTAAACTCATTAGGTCACTGCAAAATGAAAAGAAAAAATAGGCAATTTCCACATACCACAGCAATTCTAGTACTAGACACATAATTTGTCAAAGTTAGGATAAAGGAAAGACTTAGGCAATAGTGTACTGTGTGAGAATTACATAGGAAGGTTATTGTTTTCCCATCATCATCTCCCAACTCACAAATGAAGGACAATTTTCCATTTCTTTTGCCTACATACTAGTAATATGAAGATTCTTTTAATAACAAAAGGAAGGAAGGAAGGAAGGAAGGAAGGAAGGAAGGAAGAAAGAAAGAAAGA
>LOEQ01001879.1:27155-45037 GCA_001685075.1 Bramus lutescens
TATTTCGGGGTATAAGCTAGCTGTGCAGGAGCTGGGCGGGACGAAAAGCAGGCCAGCCTGCCGCTCTAATCACTACAAGAATTCATCCAAGATATTTAAAATTCTATATATAAGAGCCAATGAAATAAGTTTCAGAATCATGTAACTGTGTCTAAGAGATGGCCAATAAACACATGATGATGCTTCTAGACTTTGCAGTGCTCACTCTGGGTACATTACCATACAAGTTCTGCTATACATAGACTTATACAGTTTTCTTTTCAAGAAGCTTAGATTTCATAAAGCACTGATAAAAGATATATTGTAAATGACCATCCGTAAATCCTCCAAACCCTTCTGTTAAGTTTGAATTTTGATTGTAAGAAGTATTGGTTTATATTTATAGCCTTAAAAAAACTATGTGGCTATACATTGGGGTCCAGTGATTAAAACCAAACCAAACAATAACCACATGATCTTTGATTAGATCTGACTCTATAGTTACTGCTCTTAAAGTGTTTATGACCAAATAACAAGGCAGTCAAGAAGAAGTGGAGTACAATATGGTAGATAATGGAAGTTATTTTCTTGATACTTTAGATGGATGCTTTGCTACTTTAATAACATTTCTCATAGTAGGAAAATAGAGCTATAAAATAGCCTCTGTTGATAGAATGATTTATGTTTCCCAAATTATATCTATTTCCATTCAGTCCATGGATAAATACTTAGGGGTCATTTATTTACCATCAGACATTATTAGAAACATGCCAGTGAATGAAATAACATGGGCTTTGATTGAGCTTGCAGCAGGTTTGGGGAAATAAATGAATGAAGGAGTAGAAGAAAGAAAGCAATGTCTTCAAAATAAAATAATCATGGAACAAGTGTAGAGAGCTTCAGTTAGAATAGATACATGGGGGCTGCGAGAATGGTACAGGCACTTGTTGGAGCAGGGTAACCTAGTCTAATTTTCAAATCCTGCATAAAGCTGAGAGGAGAGAACTGACTTCATAAAAATGTTCTGTGACCTCCACCCACTCCCTGCGGTCATCTACATCCTTTATATCATATTCACTGAATAGAAATATATCAAAATGTAAAGGATTTAAAATAAAGTAGGGGAACGAAGTTGTGGATGACACAGAATAAAGTTGTGAGACTTACTATATGGCATTTGGTGGCTTTCTGTTTTTAAACTCATAACTTTTCTCTAAAATGGAAATCACTGTTAATCATTAGGGTACAAAGATTCATTTTGCATGAATGTATGACAATTTTATATATTCTAACTTATAAGAGAATTTCCTCCCAATGTGCAGTCTTCTGTTGGAATTATTCGGTGTATGTTTATTTGGGTGTGAAATAAATACAGGAAAAGAATTATATTATGAGATGAGGACATTATCATTCTCATTTTAGATATCCCAAGTTTTATTTATCCTTTAACAACTACATAAGTTGCTGCAGTATTTATCTAAAAACTAATTAATTCAGTTACTTTTTCCAACATCATTAAATTAGGCTACCCTGCTGATGGGGAGTGTAGAATACCAAGATGAAAATAATTTTGAGTTGGTTTAAATTCATACTTGTGGAACTTAATGACTATGTAAGGAGCAAAACATGCTTCCAGCAAAGAAGTGAACAGAGAGGTAATTAGTGTGTACTCAATAATATCAAACTAATATTTTATGACTCATGTTCATGTTCCTCCATTTGATGATCATTTCAAAGCTTGATAAAAGATCTGCAACAAATTAGTATCTTTTAAAAGTACATCTAACTGAAAAGAAACTATCAATTGAAAAAAACTATATAAAATGTTCCTATAATAATTGTCATCCTTCATGATATATAAAGGTTTCCTTTGAGTTTTCTCACAATATGTTTAGTACACAGCTGTTCTTTATGTGCAGGCTCTGTGCATCTGAACCTGCAGAAAATGTATCCTTATTCCCTTCAGACAGTATGGCTGATATATATATATATATATATATCAATGTATTGTGAACATAAAAATATGTTTAATATTCATGGCTGCAATAAAAAATAATATAAATGCAGAGTTTTATGTTGCTTCCTATTCCAACCCCATGGGACCGTAGATATCCACTGTTATATTACTGTCTAATATTCCTCACAAAAATTATAATTACTAAGTAGATACAACTCGACAGTAGCATCCTTAGTTATCTTCTATACATAGGTACACTTAAATACAATTTGACAAGAATGGAAACATATGTACAATTAATGTTGTGGTTGTCTTCATTTACATAGGATCTCTCTCTTCCTCTCTGTATCACTCCATCCCATTATCCATTTGTCCCTCCAACAAGATCATAACTCAAAGCACTAAATCAACTATTTTGGACTGGTATTTTCCATTATCTTAAACTTGTTCATACATAGACATATTCCATGGGTAACAAATATGTAAACTATGCTTAAGATAATTGTCTTAGGTCTATAGCACTTTTCAATCAGCAATATCATCTGAAATTCCAAATCACTCCTCTTCATGTGACTCAATTTCTAGACATTATTTGGAACATATATATGATATTTAATTTTTATAAATGTTTCGAGACATTATTTGGAACATATATATGATATTTAATTTTTATAAATGTTTTTTTATTTATTTGATCAAAATCTCACAATTCTATATTACAGAATAATAACATTTGAAGACTTAAGGATATTTAGATACTGTGTTAACAAACACTTGCCTAGGTACTAATATTGTACAACAGAATTCTTAAACAGAAGGAGTCCATTGTAAAATAACTACATAACTGAAATTTTCTATTTGTTTAATGTTTCACTAAATAAGTTTATTTCTGATAACTACTATTCTCCTCCTTTCTTTCGTGAGATCAATTTTGGGGGGTTCACATGTGAATAATATGACACGGTAATTATTTGTTGTACCTGACCTAATATAAACTCCTCCAAACTCATTCAGGATGCTGTAAAAGACAGGGATTCCTTTTTTTTTATATATCTTAACAGTATATTATGTGTAGCTATACAGAAGTATGTATACATTAAGTTTTCTTTATTCATTCACTAATTCATGGGCAGGTACTTAATCTGATAGTCTGTCTTAACTATTATCATATTAGTACTGCAATGAGCACAGAACTGTCACTGTTTCTACAAATTGATTTAATTTCCTTTTGATATATACTCAGTCATGGGGTTGCTGTATTATATTACCATATTAGCAGTCTATTTATAACTTTTGCAGTACTTCTATCCTCTTTTCCATAATGGTTGTAGTAACTTACATTCCCACCAACAGCAAACAAATATTCCCTTTTCATCACATTCTTGCCAATATTAACTAATTTTGCTGTTTAAAATATATAATAGTCATTCTAATAGGCATGTGATGATACTGTGGGTTTTTAAATTCTTTGAAAATTTCGTACATGCATACAGCATATCTTGATCATATCTGCTTCTATTCCCTCACCCAAACTTTTCCCCGAACCACTCCCACACCGAACTTCATGCTTCATTTTTGTTTGTTTTTCACTTTGAATAGCTCCTTGAGGCCAGATAGTATTGTCCTTATACGCATGGTTGTGGGGCAATGTGTCAGTAGCTTCTCCCTCTGAAATAGTGACTTATCCCTCCTTCAGCAACCATCAACTACCATTGGCTTCTCTGCTGGGAGTTAGGTATCCAGAGTACTTCCTCATCCTAAGCTTAGCATCTCTTCAGACAGAGACTTCATCTCTTTAGGAGAATTAAAGTATTTTGTGTGTGTGTGTGTGTGTGTGTGTGTGTGTGGGTGTGTGTGTGTGTGNGTGTGTGTGTGTGTGTGTGTGTGTGTGTGTGTGCGTGTGTGTGTGTGTGTGGTCCTGGGTAGCTCTTACAATGGGTTTTCAATGGAACTGATCCTCACACCACGCATCTTTTGCTTCCTGCTTGGCAATGTGGTGCTCATTCCATTTAGAAGCATTTCTATTGTCTTGATCTACTATTCTGAGAACTTCAACAGAAAAAATCGCAGGAGCCAGAGACATCAAGGACACCAAAAGAACATGGTCAACAGAGTCAACTAAGCAGGACTCATAGGGACTCATAGAAACTAAAGTCACAATCATGAACCCTGTATGGGTCTGAGCTATGTTCTCTGAATATATATTATGGTTGTGTAGCTGGGTGTTCTTATAGGACTCCCAACAGTGAGAGTGGGGGGTTGTCTCTTACTTTTTTGTCTGCTGTTGGAAACTTTTCCCTCCTACTGGGTTGCCCCTTTCAGCACTTTTATGAGGGTTTGTGCTTAGATTTATTGTAAATTGTTCAGTCGTGTTTGGTTGATATCCATGGAAGGTCTGTTATTTGTTGTTGTTGTTGTTGAAAAAAATGGAGGAAGAAGGGATCTTATGAAGATGGGAGGTCTGTGGGGGATGAGTGAAAAGAGTGGAGGGAGAAAAAACAGTGATCAGGAAATAATGTATGACAGAAAAGAAAAAAAAAAAAAGAAAGCCGTGAATGCCAGCAATGTGGCCCTATATCTCCAGTAATGTAGATATAATACTTTCTTTCTTCACATACAACCTACCTCAGGTATTTCATTGTATCCACAACAAATGTGCTAATATAGAATACATAATGCTAATATTGACAGTCAGATGCAAAATACAAATAATAATAATAATACAAAGAGAAGAGATACACAAGAACAGTGCTGTTGTATAGAAGCTGTGAAAACTACAAACAATAAGATTGTAGAAGGACAAAAGCTGGTAAGACAATGTGTTAGCCTGAAAATATTCTTTTCATAAACTAAAGTAATATGGGTTTTTTAGATAGACAAGTTGAGTGAATTCATTTCCAATAGAATTTTATTAAGAGAATAATGAGTCATTTTTTTGCACAAAGAATGGTAAGTCGATGTGTGAACTTAAATCTATACAAAGGAACAAAGGAGCTGAGAATAGTAAATATGTTGATTAATATAAATGAAAGCACAGGTAGACAGAAAGAATATATTAACAATAACAAAAATGGGGAACTATGCATTTTCTTTTAAGATTTTACAATATGTGTGAAACATGTAATTTATTTACAGGTAAAAGCTATTAATAAATGATATACATTTTAAATCTTCTAACAACCATTAATGTGAAAATAAAATTAAACAAAATGCTATATAATAGCACAATATCTGTGACTCTAACATAAATCCTGAAAGAACACATACATTCTTGTAGAAAGTTTAAATCAGATGAAATCTCTATGATGTTTATAAGAGAAGGTAGATTTTAATTCAGCCATATTGACATTAGGATTGAATGCATATGACCTAAATATTCTTACTAATAAGCAGGGATTGCCACAGAGGAATCAGGACTCAACTTTATACCATCTAATGGGAAAAGAATAGTTCATCTAACTACAAAGCTGGAGAGGGGTTAAGAGTTAAGAATACAGATATTCTTGATAATGTACCAACATAGATGTGGCTTCATCAAGAGGAGCAGGTTAGGAAACAAAAATGTTACTATATTTGTAGAATCATTTCATACTGAGAGGTGTGTTAAGGAATGAAATAGAGAGACAGCACATATAAACAGAACTACAAAAGGTACAAGGACAGACTACTAAAACCAGAAGTTCGGAGAGACAAATTAACAAGCTGACAATATCAAAACTTCCATTCATTAAAAGAAGGAGCAAAATAAACAATTATGTGTGTAGGAGTACTAAACAAGACAGTGTCCATGTGACCAGATTGACATCCAATGAACACTAGATTTCAAAACAGCCAAGGCAAATTACATCATGGATCATAAAAGCTTAATATATCTAGATGTGCTAAACTCAAATATTAGAAAACTCTCTTACCACACAGACTAAGGCTAAAATTCAAAACTGAAAAATAACTAAATTTTCCAGGTTTGGGGGACAGTAACAAACAATTTACAAGTAAACTACCAAACAAATAAATAAAATATCAAAAGTTAAAACATAAAATGTTTTGAAGTGAAAAGAATTGAAACAAATACAAAATGTACTCAATGGAGCTAAAATACAAAGCTCTAAGCTTCACTCCAGATGCTACAATAGAAAAAACAAGAATCTTCTTTCATAAGAAAGAATTTAAAGAAGGTATTGGAAAATGAAAAGATCTCCCATGCTCTTGGAAAGGAAGGATTAACATCATAAAAATGGCAATCTTACCAAAAGCAATCTATAGAGCCAATGCTATTACCATAAAAATTCCAATGCATTTCTACACAAACCTTGAAAGAACAATACTCAACTCCATGTGGAAAAACAAAAAACCCAGGATAGCTAAAATCTGTACAATAAAGAAACTTCCAGAGGAATCACCATTCCTGACTTCAAGCTCTAGTATAGAGCTACAATAATAAAAACTGCTTGGTACTGGCATAAAAACTGACACATGGATCAATGGAATCTAATTGAAAACCCTAGCATAAATCCACACATCTATGAACACTTGATTTTTGTCAAAAAGAGCCAAAAATATACAATGGAAAATAGAAAATATCTTCAACAAATGCTGCTGGCACAAATGGATGTCAACATATAGAAGAATACAAATAGGTCCACATATATCACCATGCACAAAATCTCAAGTCTAAGTGGATCAAAGACCTGAACATAAATCCAGTTACACTGTGATGTGGGATTCCCCTCTGTATGCTGTGAATATGTTTTATTACCATTGGTTAAAACCATTGCTTTGACAGGTGGCAGGGCAGAATAGAGTTATGCAGGAAAACTAAACTGAATTCTGGGAAAAAAAGGCAGAGTCTGAAAGAAGCCATGTAGCTGCCTAAGAAGACAGACACCAGAGTACCTTACCTGTAAACCAAGAGCCTCGTGGTGATATATATATTAGTAGAAATGGGTTAATTTGATACGTAAGAGTTAGTTAATAAGAAGGCTGAGCTAATAGGCCAGGCAGTGTTGCAATTAATATAGTTTCTGTGTGATTATTTCAGCTCTGGGAAGCCAGGAACAAACAAGCATCCTCATCCTACAAATTGGCACACCAACATGGGATGACTACATCCACATAAAACTTGAGAGAGCTTGAAAAAGAATTCTAGACTTAAAAATACAGAGTTTAGCTAAGCTTCTTGGTAGCCACTTTTTTTCAGATAGGCACTGTTTGCTGGTGGCAAACAGGGGCACTATGGCTCCTTTAAGAGAGGTTTCATGACAGCATTGGCAGAGAAGGCTGCACATGTTCTTTTGGGTGGGGTTCTGGTTCATATTAGTTGCACAAACAGCTCTGGCTCTTTCAGCAGGCCAAACACTTAAATGGGTTCTGTGAGCAGCATGTTACAATTTGCTTAATGATAATATAGACTGCTCCAACCATGGATTTGGGGCAGTGTGTATGGCTTGCAGAGGCAGTGAACATGCCTCTGCCATGTTGGACTGGGTGGTGCAAACAGGCAGGGCTGCAGAGTTGGTCCTAGCCATGTCTGATTAGCAATTAATAAAATTTAAAAAGGTTCTCCTGGTCAATAAATAATCACAAATATGCAATAAAGACAGATTCAGATAAAGAAAAAAGACGCCTAAATTAGTCATGGTGTTGGAAAAATGTACATAGGCTTGGGAGAGAGGAAAAAGGAATATAGAAAGTTATGAAAATAAGTAAATCATCTGAAAAAAATAAAACAAAGTCTTTAAAGAGACAGGGTACAAACAGTCATAGATTGAAAAAGTAAAGAAAAATAAGCCACATAAAGATGGAATATACATAGAGAGTCTAGATTATGTATACTATTGTGTTTTCTTTAATTTTTTTTTTTACTGTGAATGAGCTAAGTACAAAGAGCTATTTCATTGTATGGGCTGCTGAGCTAAATCAATATATATATGTTTTAAAGGTATCATGACTTCAAAATTTGTGTCTAAGGACATGTTACTTTGCAAAAGAGGTTCTGCTTTTGTTTCCAGAGAGGATAGAAAGCTGGAATTCCCTAGCAACTAATATGGTTTTATCAAACAAGATCCCTTGAAGATATGGCCCAGATGGTCCAACATCCATTACAGCTTTAGGACTGTTGGTTGAGATGGGCCTACCAAACAGAATACCCCATGAAAGACCTGATTGACAGTGCCCCCAATCAGCAGGAAGTATTTTAGAGAACAATGTGTGAGCATGACTTGTTTTGTTCTAATAACAGAATGTTTGACTATGGATGTAGCCCGTGACTTTCAACTAGTCTATTCATCCCCTTGTATCATGCTGAAGCAGTTTTTTTTTTTAATCTTACTCCTTCTTCTTGGGGTTGGGGTATTTTAAGCAATTGGAAATTAAATCCATTGTTTGCTGGAACTCCCTCCTGGTACTATTCTATGTTTTTCTGTCTTATTGTTTTCACACATGTCTTTGTATTCTTTACTAGTATTTCTAAATTCCTACACCTCTACTCTGGCAAGAGTAAGATTTTTGGAGTAGGTTTATTGAGGCTGGTCCCTGACAAACCTGATAGAAGAGCAAATGGAAAGTAGTCTTGAATGCATGAGCAGAGGAGACCATTTCCTGAATTAACACCAGTAGCACTGACACGGAGATCGACAATTAATAAATGGGACCTCATGAAACTAAAAGGCTTCTGTAATGCATAGGACATGGTCAATAAGATAAAATGGCAGTCCACAGAATAGGAAAAGATCTTCACCAACCCCACATTTGACAGATGACTGGTCTCCAAAATATATAAATAGCTAAAGAAAGTAGACATCAAAATAGTAAATAATCCAATTAAAAAATGGAGTACAGATCTAAACAGAGGATTCTCAACAGAAGAATCTCAAATTACTGAAAGACATTTAAGAATTACTCAAAATCCTTAGTCATTTGGTAAATGCAAATCAAAATATCTCTAAGTTACCATCTTACACCTTTCAGGATGCCTACGATAAAAAACGTAAATAACAGCTTCTGCTGGAAAAAAAATGTGTAGCTAGGAGCACTCTTTTAGAGTGCTGGTGGGAGTGCAAACTTAAAAAGTCACTTCAAAAATCAATATAACAGTTTCTCAGAAAATTTGGGAATTAATCTTTCTAAGACCCAGCTCTACCACTCTTGGGCATAACCCAAAGAATGCTCAATCCCACCACAAGGACATTTGCTCAACCATATTCATAGCAGCATTATTTGTAATAGCCAGAACCTGGAAACAACCTAGACGCCCTTCAACCAAAGAATATATAAAGAAAATGTGGTATATTTACACAATGGAATATTACTCAGCTATAAAAACAACAATGACATCATGAAATTTGCAGGCAAATGGATGGAACTAAGAAAAATCATCCTGAGTGAAGTAACTCAGATTCAGAAAGACAAACAGGGCATCCACTCACTAATAAGTGGATATAAGGCTACAATTCATAGCCCCAGAGAATCTAGGTAACAAGGAAGACCCTAAGAGGGAAGCATGGAAAGCCCTAGGAAGGGAAAACAGATGAGTACCCCTGGGTAAACTGGTGGTTGGGGTGAGGGTAGAGGGGAGGGGATGGGGGATGGGAAGCACCCTAATTGTCATCATGGAATCTTCACCAAGTAACTGATGAAAGCTGATGCAGAGATCCACTTTGAAGCCCTGGGCCAAATTCTGAATGGAGTCCAATGGAAGAGAGGGAGGAGTGTCTGTGTGAACAAGGCGGGGTCAAGATCGTGACAGGAAAGCCCATAGAGACAGCTGACCTGAGCTAGTAGGAACTCACGGACTCCACACCAACAGCTAGGGGCCCTGCATAGAGACAAACACAGGCCCTCTGCCTGTCGGAGGGGACAGTTGTGCAGCTTGGTCTGTTTATGGGCTCTAGCCAACAGGACCAGGCTCTGTCCCTGGTGCATGAGCTGGCTTTTCGAACCTATTCCCTGATGCCTCTCTCAGCCTTGTTGCACGGGGAGTGGGGGGTGGTAAAGTGAAGGTGGAGGAGGGAGGGGAAATTGTGGTTGGTATGTAGAATAGATAAAAAGATTAATAAAAAAATGGGCTGGGGATGGAGTTAAGTGGTAAATCACTTACCTTACATGTGATCCACGATGCCTGGATTCAATGCCCAAGACTACTTGAAAGGCAAAACCTGGGAGGTTTTTGTTTCAATAGTAGAGAACTTGCTTTATTGCATAGAGTTTAATTTCTCCCCCACTGAAAAGTAAAAGAAGAAGAAAGTATGTCAGGTTGTTGGGGCACAAATCTGTGATCTCAGAACTTGGGAGGTTTGCCGAAGGTACATAGAGCGTTAAAAGCCAGCCTGAGCAACATTGAGACCCCAAGATCCTTTGAAAACTATGATCATATACACTGAATTTCACTGCATAAAATTTAAAATTTGTACACACTTCTGTAAGTTAAGAATATAAGATAACTCTCAATTTAAAGGCAAAACTGAAGCAAATATATGTAAGTATGAAATGCTAAATGCTTTTGCTCTGCCCCCAAAACAGGCAAGGAATTTTATTTCCCCAGATCTGCTCACCACTGTTCTGTGGTGCCATTCAGTGAAATACAGGGCATGATAGAAAGAGGAAGCATTTAGGTTAGTATGGAAGAGGTAAAATTCTCTCAGTGTTTAAATAATACTATCAGGCTCCAAGAAAAGTATACACAATTCATTTAAAAGTTCTCGGAAAGTTTCCAAATTAAAAAGGTCACAACACACAATGTCCACACACAGAAAAAGAACCAATTTCATTTCTAAAGACTAACAAACACTGCGAGCAAGAATAGTGGCTCCTAGTAAGAGGCAAACACCTAGTGGCTACAAACAAAAAAGTTACAAGAGTTTCTTGTTGAAATCTATAGGAGTCTAGTGAAAGAAAAAACACATGCATGATTATAGATTGTAATACACATTGTTTACATATTAGTTCTCTTCAAAAACGTTTTTGTGTATATAAATCCCTATGTATCACGCACATTGTACATATTATATACTATATATAATTATAGTTTTTTTTCAAGGAATCTCCAAGTTTCTTTTGGAGAAACTCCTGGAGGCTTATTCTAAATTTTAGATAGAAAAATAAATGACCTAGACTAAATAAGAAAAAAAATTCAAAAGGCTAAAGGAAATAAGAATTTATTTTAACCTATATTAAGACATCCAATGGGACCGTATAATAAAACATGCAATAAAACATGCAATGTGTTGCGGGAGTAATAAAAGAAATATTGGTTGCAAAACAAGTGCAGAAATGGAACTATCCTTGCAAAACTTTGATTTCTTTTCACCTCTGAAGTTTCTACTTTATACAGTTCCTTTCCTTTTTCTTTTTCTTTCTTTTTTTTTCTATTTTGTGTTTGGGTAGACAGGAGTGGTAAAGTATTGAATTGATTTTACTTAATGATATCTTATTTTAACTTATTTGTTTATTGAACCATATTGTCTGCCTTTGCCATTATCGTTGTTTCAATTTAAAATTTTTAATTAAGCATTTTAATGTATTTACAAAACTAAATCTCTGTCATTTAAATTGGCAGTATAATGGCTGTAATAGGCTAGGGATAACAGAGGAGGAGCTCGGCCGTCAGGCACCATGCTATAGCTAGATAAATGATTAGGCTGCAGTGTTTTGTGGAGCACAGTAACTATAGAAAATAGTACTATTGTGCTATTGATTTTTCTACATGCTTCTATACGTGTAAGGGGACGTTGGATCTTACTCTGTTTTTATACCTCTGTTCCTGCAGGCAGGTATCCAGTGACTTGTGCTTTTTAAGTCTAGCAATTTTTTATATAACTGGGCTCACTGGCAGTTTTAAGAGCCACGCTTCTTCATTATCCATGAGACATCATTTGGAAGCACTGGACAAACAAAGCATTAAGGACCCTGGTGTGGGCATTAGTTGGGCACTCTGGTCCCTTTGACAAGGTAAGCACTGTAAGCTTCAGCTGGTCTCATGAGATTACTCTGAAGATGAAATGAAATAATGAGGTATTTCAGACCAAACACAGAGGACATTTAGTCAGGCTAGCTGATTCATCACGTTACTGCTTTATGGGTATTGCTAAAAAGAAGCTGTTTCTCCCACCATCTTTATGAAAACATGTTTTTTTTCTTTTTTTAAAAAAAATGGTACACGTTTGGATCTTCCTACTTCAAAGTGTATTTGTGGAGGTGTTCTGTGTTTTCGATTAATATTATATACAATAACTGATAACATATATGGTCACATCACAAACTATCAATATCCTCTCTTCAATATCAAACTCTCAGATAGTGCTCCTGCTGTCGGAAGCAGATTACCCTGGAATGACTTGCCTAAAAGCTTGTTTTTATGACCAAGAGTCTTTGTCCAAGACAGGAATTTCAGCACACAATAGATGTCACAATGAGACAAATGATGTCATGAGACAAATGGGTTCTGAAGAATAAATCCTCACACTGTAAGTCCTTGACTCTCCTTTGTTTTATGTCTGTCAAAATCAAGAGGATGTTGCCTCTTTGCACCTGACCACAAGGCTTTTGGCAGAAGTCACATTTCTGTTGTTTGGCAGGTGTTTTGGAATGTTGATGCTGCCTTAGAAAGAGAAGGTATGAGTGGACATAGTTCCAGAGGGAATGGATTCCTCTGCTTGGCTTCAGTATCTAGTGTCAGGAGGCGTTATGGCATCATGAGGCAGAAGAAAGAGAAAAGAATGAGTCTTTAAAAAAAAAAGAATTTGAAGTTTATGTTATACCTAGGACAAAGTTCATTAAATTTCAATATGCAATACAATTAAACAAAATATATGGCTATTTGTGGATTATAATTTTTATTTTGCATTACATAGGATTATCTGCACACAAAAATCTCTGCCCTGAACTAAATGCTAGCTTTTAAGATGCCATATACTCCACACAATATAGCTTGTCTCTGTATTTTTTTGCTGGGACCTGTATGTGTGAGTTAATGTGGAGGCTAGATCAATACACTGGACACAATTTCCTTCCTTCCTTCCTTCCTTCCTTCCTTCCTTCCTTCCTTCCTTCCTTCCTNCCCTCCCTCCCTCTCTCTCTCTCTCTCTCTCTCTCTCTCTCTCTCTCTTTCTTTATTCATACAGTATCTCTCACTCAACTCAAAGCTCACTGGTTAGGGTAAACTGGATGGCCAGAGAGCTCTAGAATTCTACCATCTCCACCTGCCAACTGCTGGGATCGGTAATTGCTTCCACACCTGGCTTTTACACATGGATTCTAGGGATCTTGATGCAGGTTACCACATTTGTATGAAAAGCACTTTGCATTATCTCCCACATCTTTCACATATGTACATATATATGTATGAAACATTACTGACATTATTATTAACTTTTATTAATAGGTGTGTGTATGCTTGCATGCATGTGTATATATGTTCCTAAGCAAGCAGGGTAGAGGTCAGCGACCAGCTTGTTCCTTCTACCATCTCTGTGTCCCAGGATTTGAACTCAGGACATCTTGGGAGAAAGCACCTTTATCCTCAGAACCATTTTGCCAGCCTTCTCCATCTTAAAAGTAAAAAATACACCTCTTTGAAAACAATTTTACACTGCTATTTCTTTGAACTATTGCTATTTAAAGTTAAAATATAGAACCTAAAACAATCATTCTAGAGTTTTTCCCATTAAACTAAATTTATCTGTGTGAACTGCAGTAAATTAACAGGCATTTCTAGTGTGATGTTCAACTGTTCATCATCTGTTTATAGTAGCTCTAAATTTCCTCATCACTTGAATAGTGGGGTAAGAGAATCCAATGTACACCTCCCTCTAAGCTCTCCCCAGAGCCTCAACTGCTAAGAATTACTGAGCTGATTCAGCTGGATTCTTGTATCTGTAAGTTTTTCTCACCAAATTAAAAGTAAAATAAAACTCTGCCCTGTACTCTTATCCCATCTGATTTCACTACATGATACATTCTTTTCCTTTAGTCTCTCAATTTATATCTTGCTACCATGGCAACCAGCAACTTTTAGCAAAATCTTTAACACCAAGTTTTCACTTGCAAAAGATGAATCTACATGGTATGTAGCTCTTTTCATTTCATATTTGGAATTTGCCGGACGATCTAGCCCATGCCTTTCAACACAACATATATTTGCTTTCATTTTTAACTTCTTTTGAGTCACTACGTATTTGTTTGCAAAATAGAGTTACGATTTTGAACAAAATGCAAATTCCTAAACACTTTGTTTTGCTTCCACAGAAGCCAATTTAAGGACCAATTTTATTTCTAGAAAAAAACATCTCTGTGTTTTCTATAAACTATGTAGTCAAGAACAATAGATAGGTATTCTTTACGTATGTTGACATAAAACAGATCATATCTACAGTTGTCCTTAAAACACTGATGAAATTCAGCTGGTTTTGCTCCTGTAAATGAGATCCAGTCACCCAACAATCTATATGCCCCATCTAAATAGATACGCTGGAGTTAGCATTCAAGTTGGAAGGAGTCCTTGGGCTCTGTTAGTGGGCTTGTGAGTTAGGATTTCAGTTGTTTTGTTTGACAAGAAGTACAATTATTCTTTTTCACCTCTGAGAGAGAACAAAGCGCAGATTTCCAGGATCCTATGAGCTGTCTTTGTGAAGCTGTTTTTCTCTTAGCAAGTGGTTTATAGAGGCCGGTGAGATTATTAGGATTTCTCAAAGAACCATGAAAAAAATTATTTTCCAGGGCAAAGAAAAGCAGGAGCATGAAGAAATTCAAGTTTCTATGTGTATAATATAACACAAGGAATACTAAAATCAGAAGCTTAGCATGTCTCCCAAACACCTGAAGCATATGTAAAACGTGAGACTTCCAAAGTTCTAACAGTTCTTGCAATTCCGGAAATCTTTAAATATGATGAAAAGAGATACTGAGGATATATGATTGATTTCACTGAATAGTTTTATAAATGTTATGACTATAAATTTTAAAGACAGACAAAATAATACCTAAAAACATACATTTTTAAAACAATCCGATTTTCAGGTATCCCACTCAATTGAGAGCACTCTGGAGTTTCCAGGCATCCAATGTAAGCATGTCTGAGTGGAGAATGATTATGGAGTGGGGCAATAAAGAAGGGAAACAGTGTGAGACACACCTGGTGGCAATCCATGTGCAATTAATAAACAGTCTAGCAATGGGAATGAGATGCTGAGTCATCGAGGATACAATAGCGCTGAGTGTGCTTTTGTTTTTTTTTTCCTTTTTCTATATATTCCCTGAAGTAATCATTTAAAGTTCTTCCTAATACACTTTTACTATTTTATTTGAGTTTTTGTTTGTTTTTCAAGACAGGATTTCTCTGTAGTTTTGGAGCCTGTCCTGGAACTAACTACCCTTTAATGTTCAACATCTTTAAAATATATTTTGAGAGCACCCACATGAATGTCAGGTGTGATTATATGATAATGGAAGGGGATCCTAATTTGAAAATAGGACACACAAACAGATGAATGTGATGTGGGAGTTCCCTCTGTGCACTGTGATTACCATTAATGAATAAAGAAACTGCACTGGTCTGTTGATAGGGCAGAACTTAGGTAGGTGGGAAAACTAAATGGAATGCTGGGAAGAAGAAAGCAGAGTCAGAGAGATGCCATGGATCTGCTGCCAGAGACAGACACGCTGAAACTTTGCTAGTAGGCCACGACCTCGTGGTGATACACAGATTAATAGAGATGGGTTAAATTAATATGTAAGAGTTAGCCAATAAGAAGTTAGAGCTAATGGGCCAAGCAGTGTTTTAATTAATACAGTTTCTGTGGGACTATTCTGGGGCTGAGCTAACTGGGTGGCTGGGAACCAATAAGCTACCCTTTCTCCAACATGAATGCTGAAGCACAGGTAGTTTGCATTTGAATTTCTACAAGTGCAAGAGGGTTGCCTCACATAAAAAGCAAGGGTGCACATGTACATACATAGTGAATGAGGGCAAGTTAGCAAGATGTGAGTGGGACACACAGTGCATGAGTAGAGGCTAAAGAACAGCCATGGATGTCGTGCCTTGTCTTTTACCTTGCATGAGACAGAGTCTCTTTATCTGCTGTTGCCAAAGCCAGGTTAGCAGGTCTATGAGCCTCAGGAGCTACTCCTGTCTCCATCTCCTATCTTATCATAAAACTCCAGATGCTCACTACTGTAATTCTAGCTCTACATAGGTTCTGAAAATCTGAACTTCAGCTGTCATGCTTGCATGGGAAGGACATTACTACGTGATCCATCCCATCATACATGATGCTTGCTATACAAATATGTAGGTAGGTAGTTGACTATATTCTCTTTTTCCATCTCTATTTTCCTATATTTTTTCCCCACATCTCAGTCTGGATAGAGTCATTTTTTGCTGAGGTCAACTTCTTAATTTCTTAAAATACTATACTGGATTAAAAATTAGAGTCTATATCCAGTCTACCATATTTTCTTGGCAGTACAGCTTAAAAGACTAATTATTATTAAAGAGCCTTTATCATATTTTAATCTAATCCCTCCTAAAAATAATGACAAATAAGAGGCACTCTGGACTAGGTGTTGTGGCACATGCCTGTCATCCCAGGACTTCAAGAAGACGTAAAAAGTCAGCTGTTTCAGTGATATCTCCATCTTGCCCTTGGTCCCTTTGTTCATAATATTTCTCCTGCCTCTTTATGACTGGACTACAGGAGTTTGGCCGAGTGCTTAGCTGTGGATCTCTGCATCTGCTTCTGTCAGTTACTGGATGAAGGTTCTATGATGACAATTAAGGTAGCCATCAATCTGATTACAAGAGGACAGTTAAGGTACCCTCCACTATTGCTTAGATTCTTAGATGGGGTCATCCTTGTGGATTCCTTTGAATTTTCCTAGAGCCTGGTTTCTTGCTAAATGCCAGAATGTTTCCTTCTTGCTCTCTCTCTCTGTCCTTCACCCATCTTGACCTTCCAGATCCATCAAATTCTCTTCCCTGTTCCCCCTTTTCCCCTCCTCTCTTCCCACTCTCTCCACGCCGTCAACTACTAAGGAGATCTTGTCTGCTTCTCCTTTTGGGGAGGATCCATATATGTCTCTCTTCAGGTTCTCCTTGTTTCCTGTCTTCTCTGGGGTTGTTGACTGTAGGCTGATTATCCTTTGCTTTATGTCTAATATTCACTTATGAGTGAGTGCATACTGCATTTATCTCGAGTGGGAGCTCACTGACTCTGGACTGACAGCTGGGGAACCTGCATAAGACCGACCTAAGCTCTCTGAATGTGAGTGACAGTTGTGTGGCTTGGGCAGTTTGTGGGACCACTAGCAGTGAAACCAGTATTTAGCCCTAGTGTGTGAATTGTCTCTTTCGACCCCATTCCCTAGGGAGGGATAACTTGCTCAGCCTAGATACAGGGTGGGGAAGGCCTTGATGTTCCTGCCTCAAGTGATGTGACAGACTTTGCTGACTCCCCATGGGAGGCCTTACTCTCTCTCTCTCTCTCTCTCAGGAGTGGATGGGGACTGGGGTTGGGAGAAGATGGGGGAGCGGGAAGTGGATTTTTCTACATTCAAGTTTGGTGACTCATACCTGTAACTTCATTTCTAAGGTTGAGACTGGAGAATTATAATGAGTTTGAGGCCAGTATAGATTATGCAGTGAATTCCAGACAAACCAGGTTAAAGAATGGATTTTCATTAAACCCCCACCACAATCTATTTCATCTATTTATGAAAGAATTTGTGAAACTAGTATTTATCCCTAGTGCCTGAACTGGCTTTTTTGGAGCCCATTCCCTACAGAGGGATACTTTGTTCAGGCTAGATACAGTGTGGAGGGCCTTGGTCCTGTCTCAGAGTGATGTGACAGCCTTTGTTGACTCCCCCTGAGAAGCCTCATCTGTAGTGATGAGGGGAGCAGGCCCTGCTTTTCGTCCGGCCCAGCTCCCGCACGGCTAGCTTATACCCCGAAATA
>LOEQ01001879.1:52495-68082 GCA_001685075.1 Bramus lutescens
ATATTCATCAGTGTGGCTATAGGATAAGGCCAGTTCAGGCACCCTCTCCTCTACGGCCCACAGAACTAGTTTGAGAAATCCCCTTGGACACCTAGGAACCCCTCAGGCTTCTTGTCAGCTCTTATCACTTATATTAACCCATTATTCTCATCTATGTTAGCCATATGGCTCAGTATCTTTTTCATTGGGGCAGGTCACATCTTGCTTCTTAGGTGGTTGAGACAAGAGGCTTCCTCCTTCCTAGAATTCTCTTGTTCTCATTGCCCCACCTCTACTTCCTGTCTGGTTGACCCAGCTGTATAGTTCCTGCCTGGCCAATCAGCGTTTATTTAAACCATGATTGACAGAATACAGGCAATTCTCCCGCACCAGTAAAGTGCTTGTCATGCGTGCAGGAGAGCCAGAATTTGATCCCCACATGAAAATGCTAGGCATGAGTGATGCCATGTATTTATTGTCTTAAACCTGGGGAAATAGACATAGGCTGATCCCTTGGGCTTGCAGGTCAGTCAGCCTAGCCTACTGGGCAAGCCCCAAACCAATGGGACTTTATCTCAAAGCGCATAGTAGATGACTCCTGATGCATGATAGCAGAGTTGATCTCTGGCCTCCATATGCACGTGCAAATACTGGTGCACCTGCACAGGAAACCTCCCTAGGACTAACATATACCTCCCACACACCGAAGGAATGAGAAGGCATGTAAAACTTACAAGTCGGTGGCATTTTTTTTGTAGGGCATGGGGGGAAGGATTATATGAGAGGAGTTGTATGAGAAAAAAACCAAGAGAGTGAGGGTGACAAAGTAGAGTAGGCCTTGCAGACCGCTAGGAATCAGACATGATCAGTCATTCAGGATAGTGTTACAGAGAAAGACCAACATCTTTTGGGTTAGCTTGGGATAAGGAGTGACTAGGTACTCTATTTTGCTGTTACTATTTGAATTTTGTTTTGCTAGATATTATCTCACTATGTAGTTTTGGCTGACTTGGAACTCAGTATTAAGACCAGGCTATATAGTGATCTGGCTCTGCCTTCTGTGGCCATTAGGCCACAATGACTGGCTTTGATTTTCACATTAATAGAAGTGCTGTTTTGGGTGGATATGTGGGGCAATTTTGGGAAATATGAATGCCATCAGCATGCAAATGTTATAGAAAATGCCTTGCTAGGTAACGAGAGTGATGTAGACAGAAGGAAAATTTGCCTCAAAACATGCCAGCAGTCTCAGTGAAACAGTGAGAATGGCGGACGAGTCAACAGCTGAAGATAATATGTTAAAGGAGTCACCTAACTCCCAGGATAAAATCTTTCATTGAGCAAGAAAAATAAGGGTTCGGGGCTAAATCTCCATGTCTGTAACAATAGAAAGTATTCCAGAAATTAAAAACAAAAAGGTATTCGAACATCTATTGCAGTTATTTTATGCCCCCACCCCAAAAATGTTTTAGAAAGATAGAAGAGAAATAGCTTCATAGTTAGAGGGTAAATGTGAAGAGACTACTTTTATTAACCATTTGTTAATAATTTCTGTGTCTACCCTAATATCTTTTAAATTACCATGGAAAATCGTTGAAATATATTAACGAGCCACTAGTTAATGTAGCTAATGTAGCCACTAGTTGCTACAAATCCCAAGGTTAAGAATGTTATAAAATATTATTTGAATACTATAGTGAGGATTTATTCATTCTTCTGGAATCCATGTACCTGATGGCCCTACCAATGTATTTAGTAATACATTGATTAATTACTTTCTCTTAGTATATGACCAGATTCCATGTAGCTCCTTCCACATTAGAATATGGTATTCAAGGCAGCCGGGACCCATGTCCCTGGGTTGATTCATTTTTGCAAAGAACAAGCTCTCTCTTATTGCCTTTGAAGCCAGAGATATGTCTCAAAATGTAGTCTGTAGACTCCTGACGTTCCTAGAACCGTTTGAGAAATGTCAGAATGAGTTTGATAATGTTAAGGCATATTCACCAGACATTTTCCTGAAAATAAATAAAATGAACTTGTCACAGTGCTATAAACAACTGGCAGAATTTACTGCCGGTGGTAAAAATTCAGGCTTTGAAATGAAAATCAGAATTTTGGGAAAATTTGAATCAACTTCTGTGAGCTTGGCAGTTTCTTGATATTTAGAAGATTTCCAGTGAAATTGGAATTATATCAGCAAGTGCAATTATTTTTATAATACATAATAAGACACATATATATTGGAAATATCCTCATGCTTCAATGAACTGATACATCTCATATAACCAAACCATAGTGTTACTAAATTATACAGGATTAAAATCTGCTTACAAAGGACAAGTTAGACCACAGGTTTTTAATTTAATAGAATGGCACTGACCTTTCATATCACATCTACCCTGTAAGGAGCTATTATGGTTGAGATTGGCTATAGGAGCAGAGAGAATTATCCACAACTACTGGAACCCTGCCATTAATATGTTCCTTCTTTTATAGTCCATACATCTGTGAAATATCATTTTTGTCACACAACAATATACTACAATTATGTAAATACTGTAGCACATATGAGAATTCCATTGATTGCTATTAAACTGACAAAGAGACATACAAAAATATTAATTCATGCCAGGATGCTATTATTTTGCTTGTGGAAATAAATTGTTTCTCATATCATGTATTACTGGTATTAAAATATAAATAGTTATTGATGCTTTGGATGAAAGAACAATTTTTTTTCTTGACTTACACTTACATCACAGTAAACAGATGTAAGATACACTAACAACATAATTTCATGTGCCAAGATTGTATTGATACTATCAGAGAACCCTGAGAACAGCTTGGGTGGGGATTTTATAAGAGCAGAGGGCTTTTATTTCTAAGGCTCAGGACCCCTGATTGACATTTGTCTAGGGATGTCCTGGTGAAGAGCCATGGGTATGTGCTGGCAGGTGATCCTATCTACAATGGTTGGAACGTTAGGAATTTCCTTTGGATGATCTGTTCCTGGGTGGAGCCTGGGTGGTCTCACTTTGTGGTCTTTCTTGGAACCAGGGATTGCTTTAGGGTAAACTGAGACTCAGGCTTGCCTCCCTTTTGGTCAATAGAGCCTGTCCTGGCAGGTGTATAACAAGCTGCTCTGGGCCCCACAGGTCACAGACAGAACAAAGATCAGAGAAAGGTGCATTTCTCTTCCTTCTTGAATTGGCACACTAATTTTCTTCTGATCTCTAGACTTGCTCTCCAGGCTCTCTGGTTTTTGCCTCTGTGGTTTGCATTAACAAAACCAAGTTCATAGATTCCCAGAGTTGACTGAACTACATCATTAACCTCCCTCTTAGTTCTCTAGTTAGCCACGAATGAGTCACCTTGGGCCTCTTCAGACTCTATAGTCAGATTGCTGAGTCGGTTCCCTTAAAACAAGCTTTCATACCTACCCTTTTTAATATTTGATTGTTTTTAGTTGAGCTATACATTTTCCCCACTCCCCTTTCTTCCACCCCTCCCCTTCCACCGACCTTTTTTTTAATCCACAATATTCTTTCTGCTGATTCTGCTTCTTTTTAAAGCTTCCTTATTAAAACAATGTTGTTTTGTTCTTATCTTAATAAGTTAAGTTATATTATGTACGTGGCACTAGTACAGGGTCTGGATTAGAACAACAAAAATTGTTTAAAGATTTTTAACTAAACAATTCTACATAGATATGACCTTGACATTGGTTAGAAATGATTTTAAGAACTTTGTTATTTATTTAATCTTGTGTGATTGGACTAACAATTTGTAAGCTAAAAAAAAGCTAACATTTCCTTCATAAGTAGAATAATAAGAATAGCAAATCATACCTGATTTCACCTTCCACAAGTCTAGGAAAGATTGTGTGCAGTTGGACATATTCTAAGTTTATATAACAAGATGGAAGCTGCTAAGGACCACAAGATTATGCAGTGAGAGCTCAGCGCATCCTTCAGGGGTCAACTCATTAGAGATGCTGACCTCATTTGAGACACTTCATTTAGCACAGGATGAGGAATATTGTCACCACAGATACACATCTCTTCAGCCTTATCTACAAGACAATATGGAATACTGCCTCCTCAATGTGTTAATCTGCCTCTATTGAAGACTTCTTGTGTGAAGAACTCTTTCCCTCAGATTACAACTTGGGGATTCTTCCCACAGCACTTCATTCTGTCAATAGTTTACTGAGCATAAGCTTCCCATACCTTGGTATATTGGATGACTCCCCCCAGCAGGACATGATTCTGGCAAGAAAGTAATCACTGTTAATGCCCTTGCTCTCTCAACCAAGTCTTTGTATAAACTTACAAGTCTGCCCTCTACAATAATCTTCTTTGGCAGACAGTTGGTAAGTGTTAGTGTCCGGGCAAAGAGATATCATTTGAGATATTCACAGATGCCCAAGGACAAGAGTTAAGACATGTCTAAACTTGTTGACCCATAGCTCTCAAGGGAAATTGGGAACAAGAGAGTCCTGAATTTATTCTGCCAGCAAATAGGGAAATGTTGCCCTAAGACTGACTTACATGCTCCTCTTTTTAAACTGAACAGGGTGAGATGTCAGGAGTGTTTATCATGAGCTATTGCAGGCCATGACACAATTACAACGTACTCTTGAAACTGTTACTTTCATCTATAATTTCACTTGTGCAATAACAGCTGTGACATCTCCCTATTACCATGCATTTTTACCCAATGTGTACATGTAATCTTATGATGGCATCTCAATCTTATGGGCACACCTATCCTTGGATGGTCAAATAGATGACTTTTTATTTGGCTCTATAGTTTTGGTATATAGAATATATACTGAGACATGCTAGATAGATCATGACTAGGTCTATTATCTCACAGGGACTAAAAGCTTGCCTTTAGGTACACAGAATTAACTCATTTTCACCTCAGAACAAGTTCAATTAGACTAAAGGCTTTTTGTAAAACAAGAACAACAACAAAAGACTTTGCAGCTTACACAAGGTCAAAGACACAGATGTCAAACTAAGGTTACTAAGAAAAAGCTTGTCACTTCTTTCGTTGCCAGTCTGCTAACAATGGATCTGTGTCTCAATGCTGTCATCGGGCACTGTACACCCCATGTCTGGTCGAGAATTTGCTCCCATAGCCTCAGACCTTTGTGTTGCTATGGTAGCGGCTCAACTCCTTATCACTTCAAGGTTCCTGTAGTAGAAGAGTTTTTAGAATGGAAGAGAAGAAGCATGGGGGAGTTAGAAGTAGTTCAGGATTATTAAAGTAGCCACAGAACAATAAAGAGCACATGGAATAGAGAGCATGACCCTCAGCATCTCTGTGAAGTTTCTATACAGATCTTTCATCCCCTCCTGCCCTCCTCAGGCATTTCACCTTTGGAACCCTGGGTAGGGGCTGAAGCAGATCTCTTAGCCCCCAGAGAAAGCTATTTTCAAATGCTTCCCTTTGTTCTGGCAACGCTGGACATATTAAGATAAGACAAAGTAACAACAATTAAAAGATAGTAAGATTTAGAGATACTTGTCAAATTCTTTTCCGATTCCTAGCCAATAGTGAACTGTAGAACCAGGTTGATTAAACATATAAAATTAAAATTTTAACTTTATTTACTCTGTAGAAAGAGGCACCAGAGAGAACAACAGAGATCTTTCCTGCTGATTTATGCCAGAGTGCATCATTTGAACTAAGAATGCTCCTTTCAAAAATGTCATTGAGCTATCTTACCTAGAGTTTAGTCTTCTATAATCGCATGAGCGAATTAAGATACAGACTTCAGGGTTTCTAAAGTCTCTGACAATTTCTCATAGCCTTATTGGTAATGACCTCTGTGGCTGCAAGCTTTCACTAGCATATCTGGATCATGAATCTCGTGGCCAGCATGTTTGCTGCCATTCTGAAGCAATGCCAACTGAGCTGGCCTTTCAGTGACAGCAATTCTGATGTTACAACTGTCATTTTAAAACATAAAACAATCTACAAGGTTAAATTTTTACATGTTTCAATATCACTAATTTGACAAATTATATAAATGCATATATTTATTATACACATATATACACATACATATATATGCACATATTATTCCTAAGAGGAGAGATATTTGAAAGCACAGTAATCATCTGTTACCCTGACATTTCATAAAATTAAAGATAAACAAGTCAAAAAATGAGTAAGGGCATGTATTTTTTCCCTCAAAATCCAACATGACATTTTAAAAACTTCGATGACAAGAATTTGTTAAAAGGTACAAGAGTCAGCTAAGTGCATAATGATGTAACTTGGAGAAGTAAAATTAAAGGGAGGCGAGAAAGGGGAATTTTCCTTCACCATGCTTAAAATTGCATTTGTTACTTTGCTACTGTGTCATTTTTCCTCCCTTCCTCCCTCCCTCCCTCCCTCCCTACCTACCTCCTTTCTTCCTTCCTTCCATATATATATGCTAAGACCTGTCTCATAGCTTATGAATGGTTTTACCAATTTGAAGGCACTTTAGTCCCTCTGCATGTACAAAGAAAAGTCATTTTTAGGAAGTTTTATTTTGCTTGGAGAAAAACAAGGTCACTAAAACTGGACAAGCATTTTGAAGTTGG
This sequence comes from Bramus lutescens, assembly GCA_001685075.1. NCBI lineage: Eukaryota > Metazoa > Chordata > Mammalia > Rodentia > Cricetidae > Bramus > Bramus lutescens. The sequence goes on from LOEQ01001879.1 coordinate 59,080, forward strand.
AGTATGTAAATGCCACTTGTCTAAGAATGGTTCCTTGAAGTCTCCCTAAATCTTTCTTCTGGGCTCTGTGTGCTCTTGTATGACATTCTATAAACTATGGAGTCACTCATCTCAAAGGGCACCGGCGACGCCAAGAGACACATGGTAGGTAACCCTTGAAAGCTGTAAACTTAGGGAACACAAATTCTAAGATCAGTATAGATGCCCATCAATAAATGAGCAAATTCTTTTTTAATGTGGTAGGTATACCCAATGCTACTTCATTCAGCCACGGAAGACTGAAACAAAAAAGAAGATGTCATTTTCAGGAAAACAGATAGAGCTAGAGACCATTATGTTAGATGAAACAAGCTACTTTCACAAAGACCAGCGTGACAGGTTATCCTTTCTGTGTGGGTAGAGGTCATGGAAGCAAAAGGAGATGTTTAGTGTGATGTGGAGCAGGGAGAGGAGAAAGGAAGTTCATTAGAGAAGATGATGGGGTGATAAATACGATCAAAAGTATGAAAGGCACATGCAAAGCTGTCGCAATGAAACATTGTTTAGTGCACTAAATATTTGTGCAAGCACTTGAAAAGGCATAAGCTGCAAATGTTTCCCATGGACTTGAATGTCCTTCCTCCAAACAGAGGATTCAATCTATGTCACCATGTGCCATGTTACTTGGTTACAGACAGCTGCAAATTATGTTGTCATACAGGGAAACCCAGGATTCTCTGGAAGAGACACAATAAGGGCTTGGATTTGGGTAAATTTTGTTCTTTATTTCCCTCAGCTATCTCCTATGCACTGATACCTCAATCTATATGACTTTTATAAAATAAATAAATAAATAAAAGGAACCAATGTGACAGCTTGAGCCCATCTTTAGACTGATCTGAGTTGGCTTCAACTCAAACACTGAAAAAATAAAAAAGAAATGAATTCTAGATATCCCCCTATTTTGTAGCTAAAATTCCCACAGAACTAGGACTTACTTTGGCAGCTGTTGAAATAAACAAATGCAATATAAAAGTGGTGAAACGAATTTTAAATAAGTACTTTAAATGCTTAAAGATATAGATATTCCTGTGTGTAAGTTGATAATATAAGCATATTTAAAACTTAGTAGAATGTTTTTTCCTGTTCAAGACAGACTTCAATTCTAATGAACAAAAATCCTTCTCATTATTCATTCTTCTTACATAGGTCCTACCACCAACTCAGGGTGTTGGAAACACAGAAAGAAATTTGCTCTAAATTAAGGCTAGAAAATATCTAGAATTGTTGCAGAATTTTAATATATTTCTACCCAAGGAAAAATGTCAATGGAGATTTAAAAAAAAAACAACTTTTCTTTACAAGGACAAAATCCTGGAAGCCAGGATAATCCAAGCTAAGTGATTTGGTTCTCAGCATCTTGTCTTACTACTAACTATCACTCCTATGCCCGCCCACTCCCCAACAGCTCTGAAGCACAGAGCCTAACATATGTGGTCACTCTTGGTCCACAAAATTTCTTTTTGCCTGTGGTTGCTTAGCAATACTTGTTATTTGGGTCTCTCTTTTAATGACATGTTATCTCTTTTAAGCAGACTCCAAATATGAGCTTATCTGAGAAGTCTCCAAATCTGTGTGCTATATACCTTTACAGCACATGCTGACTTGCTTCAACTCAGCACTGACAGCTTCAGTCTTTTCAGTTTTTTGGAAATAACACATTCTCAAGCGAACACCATCTGAATTTATAAATTCGTATGAATTGGGGGCTTAATTTCCAGATGCTCAAGTATTTTTGACATTCCATTTCCATCTGGACCAGGATGTTTAACATCTATATAGTGTCATTTTTCTTCCCAATGGCCATTGGTCCTTTTTAGTGAACAAGCATCCAGGGTACTCTTAGGAAAGGTTTCCAGATGTAGCCAAAGAGCCTTGCAAACATGGAAGATTCTGGTTGGCATCCTGCTTCTTTTCAGTCACAAATAATACTTTTGAGATCATAAGAGAAATACTAGTTTGTGTTTTCAATACTTTATTTAGAATGTGTATACAACTTTCTTAGACCTTTACAAGAAGTGCAATGTTCTATATATCCTGCATCAACCAATATTCAGTAACGATTTGTATTATGCAAATTATATGAGCATCATCATTTGAAATAATAAACACTCAAAGGGCATCCATTGTGGGTATTTTTTTTCATTTGTTTGCAACATTCTTATTGAGAAAAGGCTATTAAACTGTCTAAAGAATTTACTGACCATATAATTATAACTCCTATTATTCAGTGAGAATACATATATATAGACATATATGTATATGTATATGTAATTTAATCCTGACTTCAATGAGGCAAGATTGTTTAATTAGGATTCTTCAGAAAAGAATCAACACGATACAGCATATATGGAGGCAGAGATAGAAATAGACAGACAGACAAACAGACAGACAGATAGGGAATAGAATGAAATGGGAAGGAAATAAGAGAGAAAGGAAAGTAGAAGGAAGGAGAGAGGGGGACAAGGCCAAATGTTTGAAAGATGAGATGGAAAGAGAGTAGAACACAGAATGGTTTTCAGAAATTGACAAACATGATTCCAGAGGTTGTCAAGTCAAGAATCTGTAGAGCGGGTGATTAGTCTAAAAATTTAGGGAAGATTTGAAGTTGCAGTTCCTTTTGAGGTCTGGAGGTTGGGACAGAAGCTCTGTGTTGCAGGTGGGAGGGAAGAGAGCATTTTGCAGGAAACCGGAATCTTCTCTTTGAAGGTATTCAACACTGTTATGAGGGTCACACAGAGCAGAAGGTTATTTGACTTATTACATCTTAGAGACATCTTCCCAATAGCATGTAGACTGGTGTTGATCAAACAACTGGGCACTTAGCTATCACTTCAAGTTAGCCTCCACAATTTGTATGGCTACACTTTTTTTTAACACATAAGGGAATAAAGACTCAGAGATTATTTACAGAGTTTAATTCAGACAATAATTGAGAATTTAGAATAGTTTTATAGCACAAGACCTATTACAAAATCTAGGATATTATGCCTATAAATGTTGAGGATTATTCACAGTGGAAAATGTTTGGTTAGAACATATTTATTAATCTATTCAAAAATATTTATTGAGACTTAATTATGTAAATGGCATTATGCTGGGAACTTAGGCCTAGATAAGAGAACAAAAGAGATAATTGCTCTTCCCTGTAAAAAGTGAGACCAACAGGAAAAACAGAAAATTGTAAGAAAGTGACAGAATGATTTTTTTTTTCTGCAGTAGTGATATTTGAACAGGGACCCAAATGAAGGGAGAACATAAACAATGCATGTGTCTATACTGAAGTGTCATTTTCAGTTCATAAGCAAAGCAGGCGCAACAGCCCTGAGATGGATGGGTGACTGGCATGCTTCAGGGAAGGCAAAAGAAAACAAAACAAACAAACAAAAAAAAAACAGTGTGATGGAGCAGAAAGAATGGAGCAGACTCATGGAATGATATCAACACAGGAAAACGGAACATAACTGAACATAATTGTTCTAAAGACAGAGGGAATATAAGAATGATCAGATTAAAAGGAAGTTTTTTTTTTTGAAGAGGATTTTGTTCAATAGAATTTCTGAATAGAATAAAAACAAAACCATACAGAACAGGAACCAGTTTAACAGCAAAGAACTGGCCTAACTTAGAAGCACTGGAGGTAAAGATATATCAGATCCAAACGAAGATGGTAGGAGGGCTTGTCAATGCAGAGAATTCATTAGAGGAACCAGGCTAACGTCTGCAGGGAATGGGAAAACAGCAAATGAAAACTTTGCAGCCCGAATGAGGAAAATAAAACAGATGTTTAAGATTTTGGTGGGAAATGATTTAATGCTTAAGAAGAAATAAAATGAAGAAGCTTCTTTTTGGTCATCATGAGGAAGATGCCATGGTAGGCATTCTGAAGGTCAAAGAAATATCTGAGAATAACAATTTTTTTCTCTTGCAAGATGTTTTTATTTGCATTATGACCTCATAACTGTTTTTAACAACTACAATAACACATTCTTATTAGAAATGAGAAGACTGGAATAGGACATACCAAATTATTTAGCAAAAGCTACATCACTAATAAAGAGTTAATATAGCAGAAACCCAATCAGGCTGCTTCCAGCATCCCATTTTAACTAGTCACCTCGCAAAGGGTTTGGTAATCCCTATAATCAAACAACATCTATGGAAGCTTGCCAGTTTGAAACTGTGTTCAAAAAACTTAAAGAGCAGTGTATAGGTTTGAAGAAAATGGGAAAAAATCCATGAAATTTGGAATATAAACTACAGGAATATTTCTGGATTTGACTGAAAGCCAGAGATAAAGAAGAGTTCTGGAAATTTCTGATTTCAAAGGTGGAACAATGAAGACATCAGGGAGCTCTCCAGTGCTGCAAACATGCAGCTGTTAGGAATTTGCAATGAGACGAACACAAGCATGAACAATAATGTGAGAAGCAGGGATCCAGTTTCATCCAATTCCACAAAGGATGAGGAGACCCTTTCCCTCTTACAGATAGCAGAAGTCAAATAAATATCCAAAGATAGTGAGAGCCAAGGACAAAATAAGTATAGATTTGGTCTATCTCAATCACAAAGCTATCATCTATTCATCCTGCCTCAACTTTTGGGAAAGGGATCTTGGCATGGCATTTTGAATAGTCTTCTCTATGAGTCTCCTGACATTCAAGTCAGGAAGTCACTTAAAGACTAAAAACACACACTAAGGAACAATAAAACTGGGTGTATCCAATCGTGAGACATTAACAAAGAGATGTGGCCCTGAAATGATACCTACAGGGGTGGGATGTGGGTAGGTTCTAAGAATTCTGGGGGAATGAGAGTGAAAACCTACACTGATACAGAAACAGTTACTTTTTTATGCATAAGAGTTCTTTATAGAGAGGACCTCCAAAACCTGAGCAGTGGAACGGCACTTTCACTGAGCAGTTTCGGCTCTGTCCCCTGCACACGCGAACACCATCTGCCATGGAGGCAGGACTGCGGCGAATTGGAATAGCAGCCCAGGCTCATTTTGAAAGTTTGGCAGTACTTCACATGGCACCGTGACTAAAGCTTGGGGGGATTGTGGGCATCCCAGAACTAGCCGGCTTACTGTAATTCAAACACAGAAACAAACAAACCGACGAAAATTCTGCCCAATTCAGGAGAGATTTCCCATGGTCTTCTCATAAGGAACGAATCTTCAAAATAATAGCCCAGGTTCCAGTTCCTTATCGATCTGGGACAGTTCCATCTTGCAAAATTAATTAGTGGGGTCTATGTGTATGTGGGAAGTGGGGGCATTTTTAGGGGGGGTCTAATTCAGAATGTGGTTCCCACAATCGGTTCCACGGTGCACCAGTATCTTTTAAATGGGCTACTTTGTCCCTTTACATTTAATTCTGGTTTGGGAATGTTCTGCAATAGAACAAATCATAATAAGACACACACCGAGGATGTGAGTGGAATTTCATTAAACTGTTGGGACTTGCTTTTTAATGATAAGCTCTGTGGGGTCAAGTCATCCATGTACAGAAGTTAAAGAGATGTAGGAGGTGGTAAAAGTATACAGCTCCCTTGCTGTCTCTCACTTTTAGAGAGTCAGACAAGAAGCATCCGGGTGGGGGGGGGGCAGAAAAGTAAGCTTGTTTGGTACACACATCCCAGGCAGCCAACACCGGTTTGCCTAATCCACAAGTACCATTTGAGCAGATGGAAAAAATCTGCCCGCCTTAGAAACTGTTCGTCCGTCCCTGGGGCTTAATTGTCCCAGGTGTTGTGGCCATCTGCCAGACTTATTTATGACAAATGTTTGCTTTAAAAGCGGGATGCTAAAGGCTCACAGCTTCTTTAGGATATGGCCAAGGAACACGAGGAATCAGAAATTAGAGCCCAAGTCTTTTACCCAGCCCTCTGGAGTAGGCTTTGCTACAAAAAAGTCTGGGGAGTTTGATGGGGATGGTGAGGCAACGGCTGCATGAAGGCAAAAGGACTTCTTCCCAGGCACAGGCTGAAGAGAAATCAGGGATTTATGGGATCCTGAAGACTTAGAAAACAACACTTTTTAGAGATCATAATTCCATTTGGCATCTGTGATGGGAACTAGTGGTACTCATTTAGATTTATACTACCAAAGACGACAGAGGGGCAAACAAAAGGAAGAAAGAAGAAATGACTGCTGATGAGAATTCTGTGCTAATGGCATAAATCTTTTCTGGTGGGTGACCATTAAGGGTATGCTTATATTAAATTACCACACTAACCTTGTACATTTGCATAATAAAAATAATGAATAAAAACAAGACATTCTTAGAGCTGCTCCCCTGAGGAACTTATGTCATCATCTTCTGCCCACACAAGGAGAGAGGATGTTGGCAATTAACCAGAGTTGTCATTTCGGCAAAGAACGGGGTTTTTGTTGTTCATGAAGAAACAGCTCCAAAAGCCATTTTCCAATTTTCTTTAACAGACTCAAGAAAGTTGAAAGGAGTCCAGCTATTTTATATTTCCCTTAGAAAGACACAGTTTAGTGCCCTTGGAAATGAGAAAAAGAGACCAACAGACCAAAAGCAATGAAAGAGAAAATAATAAAACTTAAATTAAAACAGCAAATAAATGTTGAGATCATTTAAGCATTCTAATTCAAAAACTGAGGAGCTTGGCAGAAAACAATAAACGCAAGCCCTGGATCCATCAAGTGACCTTTTAAAAGTGTGTGTGGTGTGTGAGTATATGTGTGTGTTTGTGCGTATATGTATGTATGCGTGTATGAATGTATGTATGTATGTATGTGTTTGTGTATGTGTGTAAACATGTGTGTGTATGTGTATGTGTGTTTGGGGTGTTCTTGTATGTGTGTATATGTATGTGTGCATGTGTTTGTGTATATGTGTATACATGTGTGTATGTGTGTATTTCTTTTTTACTATAAATGCTCTTAACTATTGCCGTCTTTTTTTGGTCTACTTGAGAACTTGAATCCTGATCATATTTCAGTGTCAACATCCTTCGATCCTGTACAAGTAATTTCTATTTCTTCCTCTATCTAAGCATTTTAAATAATTCCAACTTTTTGTTGTATAATTGACGCTTCCTTCCCATCATAGTTCTGTTTGCAGGTGGTGATTCCCCTGCAGGCTTCACAGCAGGCAGCAACAATCAGGGTGAGGTAAGAATGTAACTCAGCTCAACCCAATTTTATTGTAATCTTCTCTAGACCAGAACTTCTAGAGCCTGGCCCAGATCATTTTACTGTAGCCACACATAAGCACAGCACAACTTAGAAGAAAAATAGTATTCAGATGACAATGAACTCAGTCCCACATGCACAACAATTTAAGACATGTTCACATTGATACTCTGCAAAGTACATCTGACTTTATCTGTATGATGGTTTCTTGTTGACTTAGAACAATGCTCAAGAGCGGGGTCTAGGGAGAGCGGCTGAGGCAAACACAATGGCCTTAAGAAAACATAGAAGTCCCTTAAGCAATTGTAAAGTACATAGGACATCTCTCATAAGAATGAGTTTTATGGCCGAGAAGTAATATTCAAACAGCAAAGGATCTCCAAGTGGTAAAACTACATTATTCCTATTATTCCAAGAAGAGCAGTTACGCACCTCATTCCACCGAAGAATTGAGCTGTATGCTTGGCTTTCCTGGCTTCTCCAGAGCTTATCTATGTGTTTAGACCCTTACTGCCCTCTGCCTTTCACAGGAAAACATCTAAGGTCCCTGGACTGCGGCCCCAACTTACATGAAATCTTCTACAAGGCTCATTAATGGATCAGAATTTGCGTGATTTGGAGAGACTGAAATGCTTCAGGTCCAGAGGCAAGTTATGATTTACCTTTGGGATTTTATTGTCCTTCATTGTCATCCCTTATTTCATTCTGTCTTACCTAACATCCTTGTTTCACCTTTTGTAATGTTATAACCTAGCAAACCACTAGCATGCATCAATCCAAAGGCTAAGAGTGTCAACAGATAACATCTGAGTCTATAGGGGAGGCTTCTGTTGCTTTGCAATTATAACCCACCTACCTGATGATTCCACCAATGGAACTGAACAGTGTCTTGGTTTATGAGTTCCTTTGTTCTGTTTTATAAACACCTCACAAAACTTCTGCCACATTGAATCATGGAATTTGGAGCAACCAAAGTCTGTTATTTGGGGACTTGTTCACTCAGAGCTGGCTCCAGAATATATTATTTCTTATCCTCTTTGCCACAATAGTATCTTCTTGTACCATCAGCTTCATAGTCTTCTAGGAGCTGAAACTTTTGTGCAGTAATGCTGACATCAACAGATCTTGAACTAGTGACTAGAATCCTTCATCTACCCCTCTGGCATATGTGTTTTTAGATCACCAAATTTTATTGGTTATTGATGTTGAGCTTCTCAGTGATTCATTTTTCTCGTTGGTAAGTTTATTACCAGTCATCCCTAAACCTTAGCTAACATGAGAGGACAGTGTTTGACACTTGCTGCAAAATTCTCAGAGCATTTCCCAGGAGTTTCCTCTCATTATTTAACTAACAGAAAGCAAGTGAACTTAGCATAGGATGGGAAACAATGGTTGTTCATTTGAGTTGCCTAGGGAAACTAATTATAACATATAACTTAATCTCCCCATGATTCTCTCTTTATGATTTGCTCTTAGATTCTTATAACATTCTGTGTGTCATAGTTTTCTAGGATTAGAAGTGATCAAATGTAAAACATGCTGCTGGAGAAGATGAAAGTTATGTTTCAAAGGAGCATGGTCTGTGCCATAGAGAATTTACTGTTACATGGAGAGGGGGGCCCTTTGTTTGTCCCAGCCACCGGGCTAGCTTACACCCAAAATAACCACATAGAAACTGTATTCATTAAAACACTACTTGGCCATTAATTAGCTCTAGTTTCTTATTAGCTAACTCTTTTTTTTAATTATTTATTTATTTATTATGTATACAATATTCTGTCTGCGTGTATGCCTGCAGG
>LOEQ01001879.1:76940-89544 GCA_001685075.1 Bramus lutescens
ATTAAACTAAATCTGTTATATTGAACTGGTCTGGTTGATCCTAATTTACCGGTAAACCACGCCCATCAGTTAGGGAGAAACTTAGTATTAGGTAAATTCCCAGGAATCCACAAGGATGACCCCAGCTAAGAATCTAAGCAATAGTAAAGAGGATGCCTGAAATGGCCTTCCCCTGTAATCAGATTGGTGAATGCCCCAATGCCATCATAGAGCCTTCATCCAGTAAACAGATCCAGAGATCTACAACCAAGCACCAGGCCAAGCTTTAGGAATCCAGTCAAAGAGAGGGAGGAGGGGTTATATGAGCAAGGGGGGGGTGTCAAAATCATGAAATGTACAGAAGCAGTAGACCCAAATTTTCAGGAGCTCATGGACAGATGTGAACTTGCATGGGACCCAACTAGGTCCTCTGCATGTGGGAGACAGTTGTTCAGCTTGGTCTTTCTGAGTGAACATTGACAAGATCTATCCTTGGTACATGGGCTAGTTTTTTTGGAGCCCATTCCCTATGGTGGGATGCTGTGCTCATCCTTAATGCAGTAGGGAGGGGCTTGGTCTTGCCTCAACTTAATGTGCCTGGGTTTGTTGACTTCCCATGGGAGGCCTTCCCCTTTGGGAGGAGTAGATGGGGGCAAGTAGGGGGGTCGGAGGAGGAGTGGGATGGAGAACTGTATTTGGAATGTAAAATAAAATTTAAAAGAATTTTTAAAAGTAAAAAAAGATATACTCCATATATGTTTTCATTGCCAAAAAAATAATATTTTTTGCTTTTAATTAAACACTCTGTGCCTATTTCTCAAAACAATGCTTTTGTTCGATGTGTGAAAGAACCCTGTTCATGAATTTATGTGTTTTATAATGAAAATTATCATTAGTAGACACATTGTACTAAACTATTTCCTCAAATAAGGAAAAACATGCAAAACACGTGAGATTATGCTCAGTCATTACAAATTCCTCTGTATTTGTTCCAAGAACTGCAAGCCAAGTATGTCATGCAAACAGCTCAGAATGTGTTTGCAACCAGAGAGCAGAGAAAGGAGCCAAAGGGGCAATTAACTGCATGCTCAACACACAGTTTCTTGGTTTCAAGAAGCTCAGAATTTAGAAAGCTAAATCTCTCTTGAGAGTCATTCTAGAAACAAAAGGGTTTAAAAAATAAAAAATACTCCTAGAAGATAAGTATTTAAAGTGTTCATTTTCTCCATAATTTCTATCAGTATATTATAGTTTCATAAAGAGAATCACCCATTTTAATGATTGATTACTTGAGGTTCCTACTGTTTGGGTTATAACCAGGAAAATATTAATGAGTGTTATGCCAGGATCACAGAGTTCCCCAAAATCCAACAAGGAGACCGAGTACTATATGTAAAAGCAAAGAGCCTTTATTCTTGTTCAAGTTTGAACTCAGACTCTCCTTGAATCCAACGCATTAGCAGACGCCTTGAGCTCAGTTGGGGTGTTTTTTTTTTTTTAATCATACTAGAGGTTGGAGTCTAAATGAAGAGGGATGGATGTGCCAGGTTAAAGGATGTCAGATGATCCTATCTATAATAGTTGAAATGTTAGGAATTTCCTTTGCATGGTTTATTCATAGGTGGTGCCTGGATGGTCTCAGTTTGTGGTCTTTCTTTAACCAGGTTTTGTCTTAGGGTAAACTACTGAGACTCAGGCCTCATGAGCTTGCCATGACTGGGTCTTATAATGAATATATCAGTAAGCTACTCTATTAGTAGTTTCAATAATTTATTAATATTTTTACATATTATTAATAATATTTTTCAAAGAATGAGGAAAAGCAGACATTTGAATTCTAATCCATGTACTTAAATGTAATTCCTACATTTCTTATAATATACATTTGTCTCTTTGTATTGGTAATTTCTTTTATGAATAGGTCAGAGTATCCTTTATTCTGATAATAATCTGTTGTCTTAAACATTTTCATTTAAAATATTATATACATCTATGTCATTTGTTTACTTGGGCTTTTTATGTCAGTATCTGCATGAATGAGTTATAAACTCAAATTTCAGTGCAACTTTATGTACAGTTTTACGGATTCATCATCATTTTCTCTTTAAAGTGGGTAACACTTTTATTTTCTTCCAGGATGGCATTAAAGTCCCTGGTGGGTAGGTCCAGTTAGTTGTTTTAACTTTTATAGCCATCTTGGGCACTTTCTAAATCAGCCCCGTTCTTCTCCTAGTCTTAGACTGGATTTCTTAGGACTTCATTTGATGCTGTTAAGAGTACAGCAAGTAAAGACATTAAACTTGATGAGAATCTATGCAAATTTGGTCATTCAAATCCAATTAAATGAAACAAATGATTTGCTCTATGGGTTAAGGATTGCTCAGAAGTTAAAAAGAAAACACTTCTGCTGAAGTCTTATACAGCAAAAAAGCAAAAAAAAAACAAACAACAACACTTACCATACTTACAGAAAGACTTGGACTCAGGAAATATGGGCTTGTTCAGCTCCAGTGAACCTTGAAGGCTTCAATATGAGACAAAGTCTCTATGAAAAGTCTTAGCTTGCGTTACTTAATCACTTTCTTCAGCCAGCTGAAGAAGAGGTGCTTCTTGCTTCCTCCAATTGTCAATGCCATTTGCAAAGCTCTAATTGTGAGAACATTCTTTATGTTCTATCCCAGTTTACAGTAACACTGAAGACAAACTAAGTTGATCCTTTCCCTAGAAGGAAGCTAGCAAAGGTAATATCCTGAGGGACAAAGCCACACAATTGGTCAAGCTTAGATCTGTTTCTTATTCATTTATATTGGTAAGGATTTCTTCCCTATATTTAAATGTAGTGTAGGGATAAAGGAGGGATCATAGTCATGTTGGTTAACATTGAGAGAAAGCAATAAAAAAATTACTTTACATTTTAAGTCATACCCAAGTGTAGTTTCTGAGATACACATCTTCAGGCTTTCAGTGAGTGGGTCTAGGATGTATAGGCAATTGTCTAGATAGGCTCTAGCTTTGATTTTTGCATATGTTGTCATGCCAAATAATTTGAAATTACTATCTAAATGTAAATATTAAACCTTACTTAAGTAAAAAATATTCTTTACCAACTACAATCAGAGAAGACATCACTTAGGATTGAAGCAAGAAAGGAAATCCTGAAAGAAAGCGAATACAGATTCAAAGGTAAAAATAATAAATAGTATAAATAATAAACACAAATAATAAATAGTATAAGCTTCTGCATGCAAAACAAAAGCACAGCAGTGGGAAAAGGTGACAAATACAGCAGAAAACAAACTATGGGACCCAGGGCAGTGTGGCCACACACACATAATGGGGCAGTTGGAGAGTTCAAGCTTAAGCCTAAATAAAGATTCTTTGCTTATACAAAGGAGTGCCGACTTCATGGTGGTTTCAGAGAGACCCTGCCATCTAAGCTTAACAAAAGCTTTAATCAGATTCTAAGTATAGGTGACCTCAAAATATAACAAGAAAAATGCTTTTTTAAAGAGCAAATAGACAATGATAATTTCTAAAAGAAATCTGAATAGTAAGCAAAGAAAAGGGTCATTTTTAAAAAGCAATTTGATACAAATCAAAACAGTAAAAGGACACCATGTATTAGCAATAATGAAAAGTGATGAAGTATGGCCCCACTTCCTACCAGGAACCCCAAAGTCACCACATGTGACACAGACCGTGGTAAGTGTAGATCTCACCCCTCTTCTTTGATGTTCCCTGAGCCTTAGGTGCTGGAGCGAGTTAAAGATTTATCCACTGGGGCTGGTCATCTAGTGGTCAGCTCTTCTCTGTGTTGTGACTGACTTTCTGTAATGGTCTCCTTCAATTACCAAAGAGGTGGCATATGCCTTTAAACTCAGCACTGAGGAGTCAGAGGCAGGTGCATTATCTGTGAGTTGGAGGCCAGCCTTGTCTCTCTAAAGAGTTGCAGGCCAGTCATAAAGATATGCCATCAAAAAAAAATTCTTGTCCACAAGGCACGTGGTGAGTGTGAAAATGAGAAAACAGAGCAGTTGTGGTTTGCAGTGAGGTTTCTCTATCTGGCAACTAACTGGGACTATGCATTCTGTCATATCGCAGTTCTCCATCAGTGAATCTGGCAAATAAAGATCATGAGTTAGGACTTGAAATGTCTCGTAGGTTTTTAAATAAATTTTGGGAAGCAAACCATGCTATTATTTAGAAGTTTTATCTTTTTGAACAAAGATTTCCTTTTGAAATAAATGAGAAATTCTTGCTGTGAGCATGAAGTCCTGATCTTAGTCATGCAGTTAGTTTTGAGGCATTTGGGTGCATCACACATGCTAAAACACTGCTTAGCGTGGCTACCTTCATCAGTCTAAGCTATAGAAGCAAAGAATCACNAGAATCACAGATTATAAGCAATAGATATTTATTTCTCATTTGTCTTGAAGCATGAACATCTGGAAGCAGAGATCCTGGTGAGAGCTTTCTTCCAGGTAACAAGCTGACAACTTCCCTTGATATCAGCCATCATTCAGGCATCACATGGCCTTCAAAATGTCTCCATTGGAGATTGGGATGTAGCTCACTGGTGGATCTCTTGCCTAGAATGTACAAGGCATTGGTTTCACTACCCAACACTGGAAAACCAAATCATGCCAAAGGTTTATGTATGAAAGTCTTGATTTCCAGGATTGGGAAATAATATAATCTCTAAGAGACAGAGTTTCGGAGGACACTTGAAGTCACTGACAGCATACTCTTAAAGGGACTTTACTAGAATCTTTTTAAAAAGTTGACTACAAGGTGAGCATTTTGCTTTTTCACATGTTCCTACCAGGATGTGCCACTTCACTAAAGGCCAAGATTGACAGCGCCTATCTGCTTAGACTGAAGCTTCCGAATCTAAGCAAATAGTAACTTTGTATTTGGACACTTTTCTCAGAATTTTGCTATGGTGCTTGCATAGTATCCTCCCATGGTAGAAACACATCTAACTGTATCCCTGGCCTCTTATAATACTAACAAATAACCATTGAATGCTTCCTTTTTAAAATGTAACGATCCCCCAACATCCTTCTCATAAACAACATCACATTTGTGTTAGACATGAAGCACACAAACCTCTCTTGTGGGAAGCATAGAGAGTCAGCCTGTTGCCATGATGTCATTAAGTTCAAAACTGTCAAAAAATTACATATTTTAGCAGGTCTTACACAAATAGCAATGCTATTGAGAACAAGGAGGAAATGTTTATTATAAGTCAGGGTAGATGAATTATCTCTGGGATGGATGATTATAAAAACAATGATCTGAAGGACACTGAAGAAGTTTCTAGAATTCTGAAAGTGCCTGTTTTTATTTTCAAGGGTAAATATACCAACATGTATTAAATAATCATTCTTTAAAGTCTATTAATATTTAACACATCTTGCTGAATGTTACCCTAGTAAATTAAAATTAATTAAAATGTATATTTTGAATTAAACACCCTGTCTCTTGACATGTAACTCCTATTCTTTCTCTAGTTCCTTACACTTGAACCACTAACAATATTAAACTTCCCTAATCTCTGCTTTCCTTAAAGTCTACAAGATACTATTTCTATTTTTAACCTTTCAAGACATTGCTTATTTTATTTTTTTTCCTTTTTTATTAATTTTATTGAGTTATATATTTTTCTCTGCTCCCCTCTCTTCTCTCTCCTCCCCTTCATGGTCCCCATGTTCCTAATTTACTCAGGAGATCTTGTCCTTTTCTACAAGTCCAGAGCTTAAAGTGAGTAACTTACCCATCCTTTCTTACTTTAATCATTAGCAATTATGATGACATCATATGTCTATATTCTCTTTTTCAGTGTTCTGAATAGTTTTGAAGTATCAATATTTAGCACCTAAGTCTCCTCTTTCATATATAGAAGAGTTTGACAATCTTGTGCCTTTAAATAACTGTGAATAAGTGGATGACATAAAATTTACAGCTCCCTGCAGAACTTGTGACTGGAACGCTAAATCTATAATTCCAGTTGCCTCCAGGACATGATGCTTTAAGTTGTCTATAAAGAAATTGAACATTTCTACAGTTCCTGATATTCCACAGACAGATTTTGTCAACCTATTATTCTCCTTGTATCTTCCAAGGACACATTGGCATCTCATTTTGCTGAATGTTTGACTTTCTTTTCTTTTTAAGTTTCAACTTTAACCCAAACCCAAATCCGTTCGTCTCTATCTTCATGATTTAAATGAATTCTCACCCCTTCTCACAGTCTCCACGGATCTTCTCATCATGCAAGGCATGATCTCTTCTTAGTAGGTTATTTCTAAAAATGGTTTCCCAGTGGCCATCCTTTCCCACAGTCAATTCACTTCAGTTGGTACCTAGAGCATAGTGACCAACTAGAGTATTGTATCATAAGGCTGCCCTTAGCTCTACTCAAAACATTACAAACTGGATATTTCAGTCATTCGAAGTTAGAGACTATGCATTCATTATATATCACATGCATTCCCATCTGATTTCATTTAATGCATTCAAGAACACTTCACAAAAACACTCTCTCCAACCATTCCCAAGTCACTTCCTGAATGATCCCTTTGCCTTCCACCATACTAACCCTGCTGTCATACCCACCTCTGACTCCATCTTCTCCTGTTTTCTCTTTACCCTACTTAGCGGCAGACATATTTCCTTTCCTCAATTCTTCAGGTAGGCTTTTTTGGGCCTCCCCTCTTGGGCTCACATAAGACTCATTCCCTTGACTTCTTCAAGTTTTGTTCAAATCTCTTCCTAAACAGATCTTCTGTGAGGATCTGATTTATAATTGAAATTTTCCTCAATCCATATTTCTACTACCCTTTTTCTTTTCTTCTGGTTCTTCTCACACGAAACCATGCTTTATAATACAATGCAATTTTCTTTAAAATTTTCTTTTCACACATATTCATGCATTAAAATGCTAGCTTTGAGATTATTATACTTTTACTTTTGTTTACTGCTGTCCCCAAAGAACATAGAGTACACTTGCCTTGGGACACAGATGCATACAATACAAGTTTATCAAGAGAGCAATTAGTGAAGATATACATAATTATACCTTATCTAATACTTACACGGGATCTTTTATCTTAATTTTATCTACTATAATACAAATCAGTTCCTTCTTTTAAAAAGGTTCAACATTTTTGGAGAAGACTCATAACTGTATGTTTGCTAAAACTCCTTTATGCATTCAGTATGTCAAAGTATAGTTGATATTAGACCTGATACTTTTATAAAGTAATTAATTATGTCAACTTTCTTATGGTCCCATCATCCACTTTGCCTTCTCCCATCTATTAATCAGTAACTAACTGAGCTATCTACTTTCTCTTCCAATCTGTAATTTCTTTCTTGAATTATTTCTTATATTATAATACATATCATTTTTCATAATGACAGTCTTTTAATAAACTCATTCAGATGACTGAGGATTTAATACTACTTTGGTATTTATTCCATACATATAAGAGAATATGTTGTAAGCAAGAAGATTAGCATATTCCAACTATAAAAATCCTTGAAGTAGTTTCATCTACAAACATCTGAGAGTTGAACTTATGCAATATGTCAATTGACAACATTGAACTTTTATATTAATCCAATACTTATGTACAAAACAAAAATGAGTATGTGTCAAGTGCTATATTAAATACTACAGATGCTTGGATATATCCATCTTTTTATGGCTCTACAATAAACCAAAAATATGACCTTTTGTGTCATCTTTCTTGTTTACACCCATTTATTCCCCAGAATAATGTGTAGGAACATAGGAGTGAGGATTTGGGGGTCGAGTTATTAGGACTGCTAGCTTCCTATTGCAACCTGTTCAGTTACAAGAGTTGGGATTTGGCAATGATGAGTGGGTTGAGGAGTGAGTGCCAGTTGATCCCAAAATGTTCAAAATGATTTAGGCAGCCCTGGAAATAACGAATTTGACTTTCTGCTACCAATCAGAATGTAAGAGCCCCCAAAGGAGTGGGTAAGCCTTAGCTTTGCAGGTGGCCCAGATACTATTCTTTGTTAGGCAAACTTGATTTGCATACCTATGGCATCAGAATTACCCAAGAACTAATAAGAAATGAAGAGTCCAAGGTGACTATCAATCCGCTAAGTCATAATGTGAATTTGCACAGAAGTCCCAGGTGATGGTACATCCGTGAAAATACTTAGATGGTGCTGTTTGTCACTTTGACTGAAATTGGTCCTTGTGGTGGTTGAAGTCCTTCCCTCTCCATTGATCACAATACAGCTTTGAGTGACAATAAAACTGAAAAAGTCAGATTTCAAAATCTTACTCCAGCAATGCTAGCACCAAGCTTTGTTAGACACGTCGATAAATGAAGGTTTTAATGGAATGATGACAAAGACAAGTGGGACAGTCACTCAAAAGTTTTGCCACCTGTTGACATGATTGAAAATGTCTTCAAAGCGATTGAAAATCCTCAAGCAAGAATAATGTAACCTGCCAGTCAGGAGCCTTTGGAACACTTGTAACTAATTGATGTTCGCCACTCCAGGCATCCAATGCAATTACTGTTCTACTTAGGATACAATTTAACTTCAGGGTCACGTGTAGAATGCAGAGAAAACTGCAAACCATCAAAGAAGGAAAAGTCCACGGTGAAAAGGAGCACCTCTTAGATCTGAACATACAAGACCTTGACCCAGCCCAGCACCATAGGCCTGGATCCTGGTGTTCTGTATCAGAGATATTTAAGTTGGTAGGATGTGTCAGAGAATAGCTTGCAATAGAATGAATATTGGGACTGTATTTTTATGAAAATAGCTAAGTCCTTATTTCTAACTGTCTTACTGTAGGAGAAATAGTTGGGGACTTACAAATAGTTGGATGCTGAGTCTTCCCAGTGGACTCTATTAAATGCTCAGAGCTGAGGTTCAGCAATACTAACGATAGTGTGAGAGTGATGGATGATCTACATGCAAACACATCACACACTGGATAGATTTTTATTTATTAGACTTAGCCCAAACTATTTTTAACTTGAAATTTAATTTTTCTCTAAGTTGATTTTATTGCTGTTGAAAATGCAGTCCAAATTATGTGACCATCAGGTAAATCGTTTTTTTATTTTTCAATTTTGTAGCAATGCATGGATCGATACTGAGGATTTCTATAATCACTCAATAGAATGGCTGCAACTGTACTGCTTTCTCATGCTGCTTCCAGTTGCTACACACACACACACACACTATTTATATGATACATAAATTACTTCCATCTACAAATCACTTTACTTTTGAATCCCTAAGCAAGTGTGATTTAATGTTTTTTTCTGCTTCTTTTAAAGAAAAAGTGAGCAAAACAAAGATATATGCAATATAGTCACTGCTGGCAACCTATCAAGCAAGTTTACTAAAGCATGGACTATTGATGTCATGGAGACATTGAGATAGCATACAATTAGACATTATAATGATTTTAAAGAAGAGTCTCTCAGATTTTTTTCTCTTTAAATTGCATATACCCGTGACATGCATACATGTGTGTAGATACGTGTATGAGCAGAATACAGTAGCTTGAGTGTCTTTGTTGCCTGTAGATACATCAGATGTAGCCACTGTGGTACACATTAGCTATTTTCAATAACTCAGTTCCCCTTCCTCCCAGTCATGTGGTTAGTATGCACTTCCTAGATGACTTTCGAGTTAGAAATGTCTGGGTAACTGGGTTCTATGCTAGAGAAAGTAAGGGTTTTATAAGTCCTGGTTCCCAGATGACTGACTGCATTGAAATTTCTCCTAGAAAGCACGCATATTTATTCTTCCACAAATCTGCCCATCGCCCCCCCCCCAGGGCCCATTTATATTTGTGAGCAAGATAACCTCTGATTTTTAAACCACTATGATTTGAGTTTAATTGAGAACATAGCCAAAACATTTTCTCTGATAAGATTAAACCTTAATCTCAGAACAAGCATATAACTGATTTAAGAAAAGATTGCCAGTCCTAATCTTGCTCCTCACCTAATACATGTCAATTTGAAAGTGGAAGAAAAATATAAGTAAAAAAAGAGGAATGAAGAACTGTAAACAGAAATGTAGTTTGCAAACAGGCTAGATTTTGTAAAATGGCACCAGAGACAGCCTTTACCCCATGAATATCATTAAGGATCACATTTATTATTAATCTCCTCATTCTGAGGACTTATTATTTTTCTGATACTCACAGCTACTCTCACAGCTGCCTTCTTCTGTCAACTCTCATTCCCTTGTTCCATCTCAAAGACAGCTTCTACTTTATAACAGCTGCTGCTTCAGCCCCATACCCTGCTAATAACATTTATCTTGGTCAGAGTAACACAGCTCTGAGAAAAATTAAAGTTCAATAGTTTTTAACACTCCTGAATTTTGTCCAGCATCCTTTTGAGACAGCTGCTTTTTCTTCACATAAAAAAAAGTTAATTGAATCTGGAAACATGGCTGCAAATATGAGGGATCACAAGCTAAGGGTCAGAGAGAGGTAGGAAGGTTCAAGATAGTCTCAGTAAAGGGTGCACATCACCAGGTGAAGAGGTTCTTATTTTACCTTGCAAAGAAGTTATGGAAGCTTTTTCAAACCCTGACAGCATGTTAAGAATATATGGGCATATATGCAAAAACATTTCTATCTTTGGGTAATTATGATAGGTAATGGGAGAAAAGATGAGAGGAAAAATTAAAGTGGTCTTTTGTAAACCAGAGTGGTAAATGCTGCCTGTAGGCCATGAAAAGCATCGATGAAGACAACACAAAGAATATTTATTGTGGAGTAGAGGATAAAGGCACAAATTAAACAAGAAAGAGTCAGGGTGACTATATAGAATGTTTCTGCCAAGGAGGAAAATCACAGGATCAATAAAAAGAGCAGATAGATTCACAGGATCTTGAGAGCTTTCCTTGAGTGGTATGTTGAGAAAAAAAAATCAGTAAAGTATTCAAAGATTTCAAGTTATTGAAACTAATCGAGAAGTTTCTAAAAAAGGAGAGAAAATGGACAGCATCATCTTAAATATTGTGAACAGACTATCATTTTGCCAAAGGAGAAGTGATTGAGAGACCTTGGGAGGGAATAGAAAATTAAATTTTAAGAGTTAACTTCCAGATAAAATTATCATACTGTTTTGTTTAACACAGGAAATAACATGTATACACTTATGTTCTATTATATTTTTAGACTACAGGAACAGTGTATTGTGTCTTAGCTAGGGTTTCATGCTGTGAAGAGACACAACAACCATAGCAACTTTTATAGAGGAAAGCATTTAATAGGGGCTGACTTACAGTTTCAGAGTTTAGTTTAGAGCATTATCATCACGGAAGGAAACATGGTGGCATACAGGTAGACATGACATTAGAGAAAGTGCTGAGAGTTATACATTTTGATCTGCAAGCAACAGGAGATTAAATATATTGGGTATAATTTGAACATATATGAGACTTCAAAGCCCACCTCCACAATTGCACACTTCCACTAACAAGGCCATACTTACTCCAAAAAGGCCATACCTCCCAGTAGCGCCACTACCTATAGATAGGCAAAGCATTCAAACACATGAGTCCATAGGGGCAATACTTATTTAAACCACCACAGTATGTGAATGGTATTAGAGCCTAATATTTTGTGCCAAATAATTTATACATTGAATATCAAGTTCTAATATGATGGTATTAAGAAATGAGTTGTTGGGATAGAATAATACCCTGATAAAATAAGTCCCAGAAAACCCTGTATCCCTTTTTCTACTTTGACTTAGTTATTTTCTATTTTGATGATAAAATACCACAGCCAAATCAGCTTATACAAGCATCAATCAGGGCTTAAAGTTCGGAGGGTGAATTCATCACTATTCTGGTAGAAGGCTCATGAGCAGGCAGACAATCACGGCTTTGGAGCAGTAGCTGAGAACTTACCCCTGGAGAGAACAATCACAAGACAGACAAACAGAGAAACAGAAGGAAACAGACTCCGATGCAGGAGACAGACCTACAGAGCTAATTGGGAATGGAATGGGATTTTAAAGACTTGAAGACTTAGTGACACACCTCCTCCAACAAGGCCCACACTGCCTAAACTTACCAAAGATTTCTACCAACTGGGACCAAGTATTTAAATAAATGAGCTTATGGAGACCATTCTGGATCAAACTACCACATTCCCCTAAGAAGATAAACAGAAATCTAAAAACTAGGTCGTTCTCATCAGAACCAACCATAATGGCATCCTGATCTCATGCTTCCAACATCCAGAATGTGAGTAAATAAAATTCTGATACAAATAAGCAACACAGCCTAGAGTGGATTCTTTTTTGGTTGTTTGGTTTCTTTTGTTTTCTGCAGTTCGAAGAAATAAATGAAATAAATAAAACAAGTTACCAAATTAGCATTGTTAAGTGCCCAAGTTGATGTTAAGTAGTTTTCACCTTTTGTTCTCAAATCTTTGGATCCACAGTTTTAAAAGAATGAAAATTAGTTTTCTGTGTTTTGTCTTCACTGTACACATTACATTTCTGTACTGAGAGATGTAGTAATGAGGGGAGCGGGTCCTGTTTTTCGTCCCGCCCAGCTCCCACACGGCTAGCCTATACCCAGAAATAAC
>LOEQ01001879.1:89550-108814 GCA_001685075.1 Bramus lutescens
CAATGAAAGTAACACATAGACAGATGACCCTCCTACATCAGAGAGATTCCAGCCAGAAATTAAGTGAAGTCTGCTGAAAGTGCAACAGGACAAGAAGCTATATATTAGGATATAATGCTAATGTCTAGCTTCAGCTTAGAACATGTCAACTTAGGCATAAAATAGACATTTGAATGTGATTAGCATGAAAGCATTTAGAGACGATAGTGTCTTAAGATTTGAAAATAAGACATTTGCAAAATACTCCTCTAAAACTGAAGACAAATCACACTAACGTTTGACAGATGAGATTATTATATAAGACATGAGAGTCATTGATGAGCATTCCAACTTCAAAAGTGAGTTATAGTTACCTTTCTAAGAATATTTTAAGGAACTGTTGTTGTGTAGAAATTAAGAAACATGTACTGTAAGCATCTCTAATGTAATTCCCAATTGTACTCATCACCTACATAATGTCACTCATTCTAAGTAATTCTGTTCTTTCTCCTTCCCAAGCACTGCTATTCATGGAATACAATGTATGTTTACAGTAAACAAAAAATAAACCAAAAATTCAAAAGAGAGAACACCCTGTGTTCTTCCCCAAAGGAGTTGACAGCACATCCTATCCCTTCAATTTCTCTTCAACATCTGTGTTTTTGTATCTTCTACTTCAGACATGAATCAAGTATACTAATTTTGATTCTCCCTTCCTATTCCTTTCAGTATCATTGGCTCCCTTAGTTCCGTTACTGGAAGACCCCTATCGTCAATGTCTCCACAGAGCCAGCGTCCTTCAAGAACTCACTCTCCCCACCCCTGAGTACTGTCCCCATTCTGTAGCTCCCATCATCTTTTCTTTTTTCCTTCAGTCCTATGCTTGCTCCACTCGTTTAGTTTGTCTTTGCTGCGGTGGTATACTTTTTTAACTAAACCTGTTTTTCCTGTTGCCTTTTGATACTTCTCACTCCTATCTACTCGAGATCTCATTGTTAGATTAAATTTCAGATCTTCGGCATTTAGGATAAGAAAAAAAATTTACTGATGTGTTAAATGTACATGAACATCTTTAATGTTTACAGCTTGGTTTAGCCCAACTCTCTGTACATAGTTGTGAAACTAGCACCAAAATATGTCACAATCCTACCCATCACATCAATTTTTTATGTCTCCCTAGTCATTGTTATTGACAATAAAACAACACAAAAATCTACCTTCTAAAGAAAAATATAAGCACAGAACAATATTGTGGGTCACTGGTATCACGCAATATTGTAAATCCTAGGGTTCCTTTATCTCGTGCTAATGAAGCTTAATTCTTAGAATATGAAGCAATTATCAAAAAAATTTTAATGACTATGTCCAGAATATTCAGCAAGCTGTGTCTTTACCTAGACTATTTAATATATTCAAGTTCTTCCCCAAATTTCATGCAGCTTTATAGCCTGTCCTAGAACTAGCTCCTATAACTAACAAGAGTGGCCTCGAACTCACAGAGATCTGTCTGCCTCTGCCTCCCAAGTGCTGGAATTAAAGGCATGAAGGAGGCAGAGACATGCAATGTTTCCTTATAAAACATTTCATGTCATATTCATTCTTTTTATTTAAAATGATATTTTCATACAATATAGTGAAATCATTCTTTCACCTACCCTAACCCCCTTCCAGATTCTCGCTACCTCCACAGCTTCATGTTCTCTCTCTCCCTCTTAAAAATACATAAAACAAAGACAAAAACAACCAGACAAAATCCCAATAAGACACACAATACCAAAACAAAGCATAATGCAAATAAAAATATGGAGTATACTTCTTGCTCGCCAACTCCTCCTGGGCATGGAGACTATTCTGAATGTGTCCGATATACCCAATGATGCTCCACTGGAGAATACTGATTTTCCTTTCCCCAGCATATAGAAATAGCAAATAGCTTCTTAGTTTGAGGTGAGACTTTGCAACCACTTCTCTTTGGTGTTGTAATTTTATCTGATTTGACCTTGTGCAGGTTTGTGGCATGCTTGTCCCAGTCTCTGTGAGAACATTAACACCATTGTTTCAGGAAGATGCTGTTTTCTTGGATTCATCCACCATCTTTCACTCTTACAAACCTATCTCTCTTAATATACCATGCTTTGCAATAAAAGCAGAGCATATTTTCTACAAGGTGTGTGATTTATTGATTTCACTGATATGCTCAGGTCCTATACCAGAAATGTCCACCAGTTATC
This sequence comes from Bramus lutescens, assembly GCA_001685075.1. Taxonomy (NCBI): domain Eukaryota; kingdom Metazoa; phylum Chordata; class Mammalia; order Rodentia; family Cricetidae; genus Bramus; species Bramus lutescens. The sequence goes on from LOEQ01001879.1 coordinate 91,761, forward strand.
CAGATCCCTGTAAGAGTTACCAACCTCTTTTCAGAAGTAAAATAATACTACCTCTTCAACTATACGTATACTTAGGTAAGGTTTCTTTCTATATAACTGAACATTTCAGGGAGATGAATGGGATTGCCACTAAATGGATAAACTTCTTTAGAATGGCTGCTGTTATTACTCCTTATCCTTGGGTCACTTGAGATTAATGACGCTCCTTGTCATTTATCCTTTCCCTTCTCTTTCATACAAAGGGGGAAATATACAAACATAAACCCAGTAATGATGCTAACAATATACTTTAATTCCCCAATCAAAAAAGTTTAGCCTTGCAAAGTCATTGATGTCAACTCAGGTCAGTGCTCCCCTTCTCATGTCCAAACTTTCAGTGGAAGCTTTGAAATGAGCACTTTGAAGCATCTTGTTAACCTGGTAGGCTCTACAAAATTTTCATCCTTTTTTATACAAACATCTGAGGTGGCAGGGTTTGAAGTATAAAAAGAGTCTTTGCACCAGTGTGGGTTCAAGAACCACAAATACATTAGATTTTATTTCCCTAGCTAGGGGTTTTCAGGAATTCCACTTTGCAAGACAAGATAGCTAAAGAATGGAAGAATTAAAGAATTCACCCAAGCTTCATTGAGACTGCCCTAAATGGGAAGAAGACTAATGACTTGCCTGACCAAGCTAGATTATGTCAGAAGCAATCAATAGATTAATTAATTCATGATTTAAGATGCCTAACCCAGTAATCCTTGGCACCAATCTATTTCAAAAGCATCAAGTGGAAATACGCTCTGCAGAGCCAACTGAGAAGGTAACCCTATTTGACTGAGCTTGAACTTTAAGGAATAACTAGAAGTGTAGGGGTGTACCACTGCAATGATATCAGTACTCAGTAAGCTAAGACCATGGGAACATAAGCGAGCAGACAGCCTGTGCTGTGTCGTGAGTTCTAGCTCAGCCTCAGTAACAGAGAGAAAGCCTGTCACAACCCGCAAGCAAAGAAATATCTACCATATACAGACGTGATTTTTCAGGATGCTAATTATCCATTTGAAACTAACTCTTTTAATGACATAAAAGGGAAGTGGTCCTTTGCTATCACTCCCACATTCCGGCGAGCATGGCGTATGCCACCACATCAAAGCTCAACTAGTCAGAAATTGATGACAGACTAGACTGAGAAGGACAACATCCCAAAGCCCAGCTTTTGCCCTCACTGAGGGTATGGCCCCCATGCTAGTTACTAATCTCTTCTGGTCTTCAATTTTTTGCTCTACAAAATGAAGATCAAAGCAATGACCAAACAGAATTACTGCTAAGAACAACAAGTGAAATAATAGCTTTTTATTAGCAAGGAAACTTCCTCTTATTTGGGACGCAATATCCTCGGCTTAAATTCTAGTTTTACTTTCTTCATCAGTAAAGTAAAAATAGTATGCATTACCTGAATCCTATAAATGTTCAGAAAGTCTAGGAAGAAAATATAGAAATACCGAAACGCAGTAGTAGCTGAATATGTGGTTGTTCTGAATATTTAATAGCATCATTTGCTTAGAACTGTAGGAGATAGAGTTGATGACATTCTAAACCTTCCTGAAGGCATTACTAATTATTCTTGACTTCAATGAGCTTAACTCAAAAAAACAGTAACCAGTTATTCATCATTTTTAAATCCCTTCGCTGACTCATAGGCAACTTCTGGGTAACATTTTAATTTATTTTCCTAATATTTCACAGATATGCAGTGTGGGCTTCCCAAGGAGCTTTTTATCTTTCATGTACGTCTGGACAAAGGGAGGATCCTATTTGTTAAGTCATATAGTATGTAGGTTGCTGTGTAGAAAAAGAAGAAAAGCATCCCCTGTAGTTCGACTTCTCAAATAAACCTCCTTTACAACACATTGAATATCCAGTTTCCCCATCACTTCTTTCTTATTCCAAAATTCAAGCCACTTGTTCCCATTTTCTTTTCCTTCACATCTTTCTACAGCTGACTTAATTGGAATAGCTCTGAACCTTAGTTTAAAAAATGAGCATCAAGTTTATATAATTTGTCCAGGTGAATAATATAACCTCGCAGTGATTATTTATTGATGTGGACATTAAATTTGTGTGCTCTCAGCTCTAGTGGGCTAAACAACACTTAATTTTTTAAAGCACCTCCTTAATGTCCTTGTTGTGGGGTTTAATTAATAGGAGACAGTGTCGACAAAGCTCTGGGTCTTAACTAGTAGAAATTAATGATGGCAATAAGAGTATTATATCATCTACAGAGTCCATGATTCATTTTCTCGTACTGGACTGCTTCTGAAGCATATGCAGGTAATTGTATAATAATCACGTGCAGATCTCACCCAAATCAGACATGAATACACCTTGATGTTGTGTCTTGTTACACTCAGCTGAACAGTGCTAGACTTTCATTTAGGTATCAAATATTTTGCAGGAAGAACTAAGCACTTGCTATCTTAAAAGAGGAGATTACAAACAAGAAATATTCAGGATACGGTGGAGCTTTTAAAGAATGAGAACATCATAGTTGAAGGTCTTCAAATGAGGTGAAGGCAGAATGAAAAGCAGTAGTTTGATCCCTAAAGACTGTGTGTTCCCAATTTAAAATTCCAGGCTCTGGGTGACAGGAGGACTTGAATTTGATTCCCAGGACCCATGTGAAAAGAATTTGTGTGTGGTGGGCATAAATTTAGAATCCCAAAGCTGGGGAGAGAGAGAGACAGGCTGATCTTCCTGGTCAACCAGTCTCGCTTAATAGGTGAGTTCTAGGTCAACAGAGACTATTTCTCAAAATAAGATGGATAGAATCCTTGAATAGTGACATGTGGGTGAACTCTGAACTACGCACACACACACATACACACACTCTCTCACCTCTCTCACACACACACTCACACACACATACACTCACTCTCACACACACACACTCTCACACACATACACACTCTCACACACACTCACTCACACACATAACACTCACTCTCTCACACACACTTTCACAAACACACACACTCTCACACACATACACACTCGCTCTCACACACACTCTCACACACATACACACACTCTCACACTCTCACACACGTACTCTCTCACACACACATGGCTTCAGTATAACAGATGGCATCATAAAGGGGTATTTGATTTTACTTTGGTATTTTTCATCTTATTGTTTTAAATCTTGTTTTGATGTGTGTGGGGGGGGTGAGAAAGCATAAAGTTGAGTAGGAAGAGAGAGAAGTAAGGAAAGTCTGGAGAAGTTGGGAGAGGAGAGCATAGGACTAAAATGTAAGAAAATATTTTTAATTAAGAGATAACAAAAAAGAAAGGACAATAAAAAGAAAATACTAAAGGGCTATCTGCGGATTTTCATCAAAGGTAGCCTAGGCAACGCCTCCCTACTCCTTCTATACTCCCAGCGAGAAACCAAAGTTTGAAAATAGCAAATTTCCCCTTGGGGAACCAAGGCGTTCATTAGGGTTCCAGAGCATGAGTAGAGGGTAGGGGGTTGTGGGAAGAGTGTGTGTGACCCTAAGGCACCTTCACTCTTTTAAGTCTGTGCCCAGCATGGTCTCCTCATGGTTTCATAGACTCCCCGCTCGCCTTCCCAGCCTACACACTCTAGCCCTTCTCTGAGATCCTGAGGTACAATGGGGAAAAAGCTGTTCACAATTTATTAGGAAGAGTGGTTGGATACTTGGACAGAGTCCCATGACCTTCTCTGGCCCTCAGTCTATGAGGGAACGCTAACAGTGAACAAGCCCAACTGTAACGATCTCTTGCAAATGGGAACAGCTGAACTCATAAAGATGGTGGCACTTTGGCCTGGAGGACAGGCCTTTACAGTAGGATGCTTGAACATCCAGAAACCGCATTAACTTACTGCTCAGCATGGATATCAGTACAGGGTGAGGGCATTGTGAAAACAAACATGCAAGTGCTCACCCCATGTCAACCTGGTGTATTGGAAAGGGTATTCTGAGACACACGTGTCTATCGAACCTGCAGGCTGAAGAAACAGAAATGAGTACAAAGACGATTTCTGACAGAAGAAGTAATATGCAAATGGAGATCAATGCACTTACAAAGCCTGCAGTTATTCCCTGGACTCTGGCAGTGTGGGGGAGGGAGGTCTGCTGGGAGATGAGAGGTGAGGCAGAACATGTGGGTATGATTGGTGCTCAGATGAGCTTGACGTGCATAGGTACCACTAGTCAGCTTCAGTCTCAGGACAAAGGGATTAATTAATGGAATCATTTTGTTTGTCTGCAGGAAGTCTTCCTCTTGTGCCCAGTGGAGCAAAGTAAAAGTTACCGTAACACACTAGAAATTATTTAATACATAACTTTCTTAAGTATCTACTATATGCAAGGTCCTATAGTAGGCCCTAGAAGAGACAAGAGAAAAGCTAGTAATATCCTCATGTCTTTGTTTCTTTATTTGTGTGACTATTATTTTAATTAATGCCTACTATGTGATCAGTGGTTGGGACATAATGCTGGAGTAAACACAAGCCTAGCAGGGACTTTGCTCTTATTCAAATATGTGATAATAAGAGAGGCCTGTTGCACTTTGGGAGAACAGAGGAGAAACTTCAGGTAACCCCGGTTTCTCTCCAGTGCCTTTAAAAAATGGTAAGTAAGAGAGACTTACAGAAATAAATAGGAGAAACAGAGACAAGAAAGAGCCTGCTTCACATTCTGGGGCTACTGTGAAACCTGCTAACTAAATAACCATCTCTAGGACAAAAGTCAGACAACAGAAAGACCCTTCCAAAAAGCCTTTCCTCTTCACTTCATAGAATTTGAGCGCAGAATTAGATGCATTCATTTGTTAAATATAAAACTTGTTACATTCAGTTGATATTTGGTTAAACTGGACACAGAGTCTAGGAACTGGGAGCAGGGAGCGTTACTATTTTAATTTTCAATAGCTTAGTTCTATACCTCTAATAGAGGTCTGCAGCTGGGAAAGGGAGGCATGATGCAGATAACTATTTTTATTTAAATTGATGTGTTGTATTCATCGAGATTAGAGCAGGAAGCTGCAGCTGCGAGAGGAAATTTAAAATTAGAGCAGCTTCAATACGGCTACTCACAATTGCAGCCAAATTCCCCGGGGTTTGCTCTATAGTAAGCATTTTTCCCCCTGTGTTTGTGATGTGTGTGCATGTGTAAACTCATACATTTAGTATTTTCATGGGAAATTGAGACCCAATTGCTCTAGAGTGTGAAAATGAAATGCTCGTCTGTGAAATAATTCTCATTCCTCCCCTCTCTCTGCTTAAGTCCATAGCTTTATAATCATGTTGAAACTGCCACCTTCTACCTGCAGTTTCTACAAATAAAGCAGCCATCGTCACATTTCCCGGATCTGAGCAGGTATTATTTGTTCAATATACAGCAGAATTATAAAAACTTCCCCCTAATGTTATCTGACCAGAAATAATTGCTGCATTTCAAAGAACTGCTTATGTAACTAAGATGCCCTACATTCCTGCAGGCATCAAGGGTCACCTTTGCTTTTGAAGCCCAAACAAGAATAGTCCAGCCCCCTGCCCCCCTCCATCTAAAGAGGTCTGTTTTGTTTTCCTTCTGATTTTCCTCTTTTATGTAGATCTTGGACTCTGCACAGAAGTCTCAGGCAAGCTCTGTCACAGCATTGAGCCTCACCTCCAGGAAGTGCACTAGGCAAACTCAATGATAATCCTTATTTGGTATGTATGTACAGAGGCTTTCAGAGGACCCTGGATTGTTCATCATCCCATTCATCCCACATTGTCTGCTCCCCAATGTGACTTCTATGCTAATGACATGCAGACTTAACTGTGGATGGGATCTATATTTCATGGCTCCCGGTCTGGTGCTAACAATGCATTGCATTATCTTGAGTCATTTGAGGATGTTCCAGTCAAATGAGCTAATACACGTTAGAAAACACTGAAAAGGGTAAATAATTCAATGTTGTTTCATTTTGGTGCCTTGTTTGACACAGTGGAAGGTGTAACGGGCCAGGCTTTCCCTTCTGTTGTATTCTTTGAGTAATGATCACATTAATCTCTCTGTGTTCAGCACCTATGACTCTGCCAAGCATATACGGATGCTTAATTCTGAGAATGCATTTGCGTACAGTCCAAGCTATTAAAACCCAATAGCGTTAGAAGTTTCTTAGCTCAGGGGAGTTTAGGAAGCTTGACAAACCTGCCTAAGGTATACTTCTGCTTGCCCTCCTCTGCCAGGCTCTCAGTGTCTCTGCAGACAATAGAACAGCCATTGGTAAAGTTAGCAGAATTACAGGGATTTGGAAAAAGACAAATGTGTGAGGATTCCCCTGTGGGAAGCGGTGGCAGTCTGGCTTGTCCAAACATCCTTGGCTACTGTTGCAAAGTCTTTTCCATGTGGTAAGTTCTCATCTGGCTAAGTAATTCCAAAGGAAATCATGCATGACCCAATTTTCTGCCAGTCTTGCATAGAAACACCCAGTAATAAGTCCATGGAGCAGAGAGAGCACCAATTGCTTTCTAGTCTTGCATGGGCCACAATTAGAATGTCTCCCTCCTGCCCAGACATGTGCTGTGAATGGGGTAATCTGGAGACTCGGTGGGTGACTATTTGCAGGGAATAGTCACAGCCCCTAAACTGCTTGAGACTGGAAATACATTTGAAGAATTTTTTTTTTATAGCAAGCATGCCTTGGTTTCTCAGTGTATTCATTTCTTGCCAGTGTGATTTACCTTCAGTTCTTCAACGTATTCACATATATCACACCTGCTGGGTTTTTAATGTATTTCTGAACTGACTTTAAGAAAGCATTAAAAACTGTACAGTGATGGGTATGGAATGCATAATCTTTAAGTCAAGCTAAACATATCTGCCTCTTCAAATTATTATTATTATGAGAATCCTTTCAAAACCTTTTCTTCTAGCCTTTTGAAATGTCCTTTCTCCCCTCTAACACTTTCCATTATTTTTCCATCATCCCTCATCTAACAAGGCTCCTGGTAACTAGCATTCAGCTCCCAATCTCTGTGATACAGTTTTAGAATCGATATCTGAGTGAGATCAAGGAGTTCTTGGCTTTCTGTGGCTGGTTTATTTTGCTTAACATAAGATCTCCCTTTCCATCCACACTGTTGCAAATGATAGCATTGCATTCCTTTAGAAGGCAGATAGTACCACTGTGCATATGCACTTTTACAATTTCTTTGCCTTTCATCAGCTAATGACACTGAGTTTATTTCCATTTCTTGGCCGTTGCAAACACTGATGCAATAGCATGAGAATACAGTAAATTTTTTTGATGTGCTGATTCTATTCAATTTTGACGTTTGCCCAATAGTAAGTTTCATAGTTCTATTTTTACCTTCAGATGGTCCTTCATTCTTTTTCATAATGGCTATTAATTTACATTCCCACCACTAGTGCACAACCCCACCAGTGTGTATCTTTTGTCTTCTTGATAATTGTCATTCTTACTGGATTGAGGTGATATCACATTGTGTTTTTGATTTGCATGTCCCAGAGGACTAGAGATGTTGGACATGTTTCATGTGCCTGCTATGAATTCATATGTTTTGTTTTAGGAAATCCCTACTTGGTCTCATGTCCATTTTAAAAATCAGCTCGTCTTTGCTACAGAGTTGTTTCATTATTTTATATGTTCTGGAAGTTAGCCTTTTGCAAATATTTCTTCCTGTTATGCAGACTGTGACTTCATTTTAATGGTTGTCTCCTTTGCTTTGTAGAGTCTTTTTAAGTTTGACTTCATCCTACTGGCTTCTCCAAAGGAGCATGACACCCAGCTAACTATTATTTCTGGCACCTTCTTTTGACTATTATATGAGGTCATGGATTTTATAAGTACCTGTTGTTGCCACGCAGTATTACATGAACATCAAAGGATGATGCATTTATTCCAATTCCAGTTTTGCTGATCTAGCTTCGGCTGTACGGATCTCTGCATCAATTTTAAACAGGCTGCTTATGTTTGTTTGACACTATAGCCACATCTGCTAGTTCAGCACTGGATAGCACCATATAAGCAGAGCTACAGGAAATTGCTAGTGCTGTATGTCTGCTTTAGTTGTACAGGGAAACCCAAACTTGGGCTTATCATAAATATGCTGTTCTTTTATTGTACCAAAAGAACTAGGAAACTTCTACCCCCCAAAAAATAGTCTACAGTTGTCCATACCCATAAGCCTCTCCCTGGGCCAGGGTAGTCTCAGATGTCTTGATGACAGTTACTAGTTTATGGTTAACCACTTTGGGATTATGACAGAATTAGGACAGAACAACCATGAATAGACTAGCTGCAGGTACATATGCCACACCAGTGGCAACTAATGATAGTAATAAGTGTCACACAATGATCCTGCACTCTTTTAATGTCAACAATGCTTTGTTTTGCCTACTGGTAAAGTGAATTAGATGATGACCTCTGTGTCCACCCACATGTGATGCTAGTTAGAATGGATGTTCCGTAGGGTCATGTAACTTCCTTTATTATTGAATTGGCAGCCTGTTCCAGAACCTCTCTGCAAAGGCAGGCCCAGGGATGAAAACCAACAGGGTATTCCAGTAGCTGTGCTTGTCTAACCTAGCATTAAATTTCATTGCAAACTAGGTCTTATGCCATCCTGCCTTGCCCAAGGTTGGGGTAGTCCCTTCTCCACCCAAGCTGATGCTATGGTGTGCACTAGTATTCTTGAACAGTCTCAGAGGTGTGTGTCAAAGCATTATTCCATGGTGCTGGAGCAGTTATAAAGTCCTTTATGTAGTCAGGCTTCAACATTGGACCTTTGGTTTCTTTGGGGTGCTATATTGTACCATGGTGGGCTTCCAACAAGAATCCTTCTTGGTGGTCATGTCCTGATCCCAGCATATGAAGTCTTTATCCAAATTCTGTAGAGTTGTGAAGTGGGGGGTGGTTACATTCAGCTATCTGGCTAATACAATTCCAATTCTCAACCCATTAACCAATGAGATTTAAATGGATTGGAATCACAGAGCTTTTATTTGTGAAGAATTTCCCTGGGGTAGGCCTAGAACTAACTTCAAGTTAAATCTTAGACTTAAATTGCTGAAGGGTGATGTAAGTAACTCTCGCTTCTGGAATTTTCAAATTTTTCTCCTTTGATTAGAAGACTGGCAGGTACTTATAGTATCTCACCAGATATCATTTGGTCCTGTGAAGGTATTGAAGCGTGGAAATAGGTATTGAACTTTGCATTCCTATGGTGCACACTCACACACACACACACACACACTCACACACTAGCAGGTCTTCACCTGCTGCTTTTATCTGCCTAACTACTGTTTTTCCAGTTTTTAATGACATATAGAATGCAAATTAAGTGACATTCCTATCTGCATAAAAGGTTTCACCACCCCAACTTTTGTCTTAGTTCCATTTTACTACTATGTTAAAAATGAACATAGTGAAGCTGGCCATTATTGATTTCTCTATCAATGCAAAAAAATATTAAAATGAATAATGTGTATATTTAAGAATAATACTTTATAGATGTGAACTCACAAAATTAAATGTAAATCAATGAATAAAGAAAAATATGCATCTAATGAGCCAGGAATATTATCATATATAAATAATATATATAGTTTATGTTATAATTAAAATATCTATATTTATATTAATGACATGTAATTCTATGCTACATTTTATACAATATTTGATATACTTTTTGAGAGAAAATTCAATCAATTTTCTTCCTATTTTATCAGTAGTAAAGGAAAGATTTATATGTGTGTGTGCTTGTATACATATACATACATATATATGGGAATACATATATAACTTTTAGTCTGTGTCTAAAAAGCAATAAATATATTGAAAGGAAGACTCTTACAATGTAACACTGACATTTTGCATTATATTAAATATTGAGGTTTTATATTAAATTAACCTGGTTCATATGTCTTGAAGATTTCTCATATCTTTTACAGGATATCCAATATAGCCACTATGAAAACTCATTATCGTCATAGATACTGATTTTTCTGTATTTGTTTTTTGTGAGAGAAAAATCCATAATTCTTAAATACTAAAATGACACAAAACCATGCTTGTTGAACCATCTAGAGATATAGTGTCAGGAACTAAGCAGGTAAAGACATGGTGTACAGAATGCAAGAAAAATATTAGGTAAATATATATCTGACAGAACACTGATATCTATAATATCTAAAAACTAAACAACCACCACAAAACACAAACAATGAATTTGTTAATGAAATGAAGAGACAGTTCTGAAAAGAGGGCCATTAAACACATGACAGAATTTCCACCTTCACTGGTCATGAGACAAATGAAAACAAATATTTCATTGTGTTTCCATTTTATCCCCATCATAATATCTGTTATCAAGAAAACGGAAGCGATTCTCCCAAGAACACCAAGCTAAGAGCCATAGCATCATATATACAGAGGACCTGGTATAGCCCCATGAAAATCCAAGGCTTGCCTTTTCAGTCTCAGTGAGCCCATTTTTTTCTTAAATGAAATATAGAAGAGAGTACATTTCTTTATTTAATTTTGTTCAGATTTCTTTGTCTTCAGGTGAGTCCAGAAACTCACATCAAGTGAATCATAGATGTGGATGAGGTCCTCTCTCATTCTAGTTCTAGTTGACAGCAAGAAAACCTAAATCAGTGTCTGACATTTCTTTCCTCCTAAGATATTTTATTACTTACACAGATATTCCCTAAATAGATATCATCATACCCTCAGCAAATGTTCTCTGCAAAAATATCTATCATTAAAATAACTTTATCAAGTAAATTATCTGTAAAAATGAATTCAGAAAAGTTCACTGCTACATCACAGAAAGTGACAGTAAAAGAAACCTAAAAAGATTGACATTAAAATAAGTAGGAAATATTTGCTAAATAAAATCATCTGAAAAGGTTATTATATATCCCAAAATTACAATCAACAACAAAACAAAGACATTTTGAAATATTTTATCCATTTATTTTTACAACTGTCAGAGACCAGCTTCTACAAAAATACCACTTACCAGGGTAGAGGTATGGATCAGAAAATTAGTAAAGAGGACAAAGATGCAAGTGAAAATAATGAAACAGAAAAGATGGGATAGTACCAGGAGGGATTTCCAGTAAATACTGAAAATCTGTCTGCATTTAATTTCCAATTGCTTAAAATACTCCTGACCCCAAAAGGCAGAAATAAGATAAAAAAAAAAACCTGCAAAAACATGATACAAGGAACTGAACATACCAATTGAAGGTGGCAGACTACATTCTGAGGTTAACACTTTGTTGCTAGAATAAGACAAGTAACACTCACACCCTAAAACAAAACATTCTGTAGGCAAACCACCTCCTGGGTGGAATCCATTGTTATCTCCTTAAGGGAGCAGGAACTTTAGTTGGACCCTTAGACTTTTGTTTGAGGTAGAAACATCTACTTCTCTATTTCTGAAATACAAGGTTGGATATTGTTGACAATAACCTTGAGAATGTAGAAGAACTCTCAATCTTAATCTAGGTGGAACCTTTGTTTGAGGTAGAAATAGACAATAACCTTGAAGGAATAGTTGTAAGTTCCTTCTCTCTTCCCTTTGATAATGGTGGAAATAGGCTCACCTTTTTGGGCCTACACACACACACACACACACACACACACACACGTATGAAATAGTTTTCATGCAACACCGTTTATAACTAGATAATGCAAGATGTTCTGCCTATAGAGAATGTGAAACCTATTCTGAAGAGTTGGAGATAAACAACTTATAAAGTATTTTGCCTAATAGAGATTACTGAGAACATAATTTATCATAACAAGAACTTTTCAAGTTTAAGACAAGGAAAGATAAAGGCATGGAGAAAGATGAAAGAATTCATTTTATATGACTGTGTGTCAGAACTCTTACTCAGACCTTTGCAAATGCCCTTATGTGCATATCATTTAACATGGCCTCCTATATGGCTATTGGTAGCTATTGTTATAACTACCCCTGGAAAAGGAGTCATTGAGAATTGTATAAACAGAAACTTTGTTTAAGTCTAACTTTGAAGCTTTTCTTTGTACCACACTGACACTGAGAAGATAAAACTGATAGAGAGTGAGCATTACTTCTATTGATGATAAGAGAAATGATACACACGTAGGGGTCTGAAAACACACCAAGTAATGGAAGAAACTGGCATATTCTAGACTTGCCGGTAATCAAGACACAGCGGTCAAGACACAGAAAAACCATGATTAAAATGAATATTGATAATGCAAAGCCTAGGAAAACAACCTGGACCAAAATTTAAAAGTCATTTAAAAAACGTTTTTGTATTTTGTCATCTCATATGCATTTTTAACACCATTCATTAAATAACATCAGTAGACTATCAGATTTCACAGAAATAATGACAGTAAGGAACAGAAAGGATCTTTGTTAATTTCATAAACATAATAAACCCACACTTACAATTTTGTTTCTAGGTAGCGCATTCTTTCTCTTTTTTTTATTTGTTTTTGCTTTTTTTTGTTTTGAGACAAAATTATCTTTGTAACAGCTCTGGCTCTGGAACTCTGTAAAATAAACTCAGCCTCCTGATTGCTGGGATTACAGGCATGTGCCACCGCAGTCAGGCTTCTAGGTAGCTAATTCGAAGGCACTTCTAAACAATTTTTTTTTCTGAATCACAGATTCTTCTCTAAGACATTTCCTTTGGAAGTCAAACTAATTTTCTTCTCCGACAGAGTACTCATCTTACCATGACCTAAACTCCTACGTACTGCCATAGAGACTAATCAAACTGCATCGATTTGAAATACTCTTAATTTGACATACACGAGGAAAGTGTATTTCTGTTTACAAATGTAATCAATGTCAATAAGGTTAGGTGTGATCCTGCCTGAAACCTGAAAGGTTTAAAAGTTATAGAAGATATTTTTCTAACAATATACTTATACCATATAAGTTTTTAATAAAAATCTACATATTTTAAGAAATGTGCAATCAAAATAAACAATTCTAAACATTGTATGAATCCATATGTTTTAAGAATGACTTGCATATGAACTCAACACATTTTGGCCTGAAAAAGAAACAAGTAAACAAAATCATATTCAAAGAATTTTAAAGTGTAGCAACAGCATATTTCTGGAATGAACTAAAAGGAGATCTAAATGCATCTTTGATTATATTTCAAAACCAAAAGCACTCTCCAGAGATTGACCTTGTCACCAATGCTTAATGAAGTTCTCTGAAGTTATTTTATTACTCACTGAAAGATTAGATGCTCTTAATTATATCATACATTAGCAATATTTTGATTTTGTCATACAACCATGGGAAAACTATTACCTGTCAGTCCTAAATATAGGCAGAATATTCATATTCATATATATGAATATGAATAATCAAATGTATATATATGAATGATAATCAAAGAAGTCACTAATTTGAGAGTCAATGGGGAGTGGACACAGGAAGACGTCAGAAAGAGAAGCGGAAAGAATGCAAATGAGTACTGACATGAAATTCTCAAAATAATAGACAACATATTTTAAATTAGTAGAAAAATATTTTCTCTAAGTTAAGCATTCCTTACCTAAAATATTTTAAGAGAAGTGGTTTATATTTTTATTTCATTTTCAATGAAAAGAATTATAAAATAATCAGCATGGGACCAAAATCTAGATATCAAATCTACAAATTTGTTTTATTTATTTATTTATTTATTTATTTATTTAATTTCAAACCTTCATAATAGGAATATTCAGCCTAACATGGTGATTTGTATCTTTCCTATACTCCAAGAATGAAGACTATTACAGCTGCAAACCTCTAAGCATGAGAATCTTGGCACCAGTACATACTATGTCATTATCTGCCCTAGTGAGTTATAGCTTCTAAACAGAATTTGGATTTGCCTTGGAAAATATATCTGTATTTAGAAATGAAGTATATGAGCTCCTTGTAGAATTTAAAGAAACAGAGATAGAATAATTAATTATTGTTGGGGTACAGTAGGAGAAGATAAGAAAAGGCAAGATGATTGAAAAACAGTTTTCAGCTGAAAGTACTTTTTATAATCTGCTATACAGAACAGTAACTATACTGACAGCATTGATGTGTACCTCAAAATTCTAGTTCCTTCTTTTTTTCTGACTGTGTATTCTGTGGTTTGTGTGTGTGCACACGCATGCATGTATGCACATAATTTATATTTATTCATTTGTTGATGGAGACTTTCATTAATTTCATATCATTAATATTGATAATTTTGGGCAAAAAATAACAAGGAAGTTACCTATTTAATTGGTTTCTGTATGTGCTCAAATAATGGAGTTGCAGAAAGTTATTTTTTAAAAGATGTCTCATGTAGTGGCTGTATTAATTTATAATATGGGACTATTGGGAATTATTGGGAAAGATGTAGAAGATAGATAATGTTACTTAGATTCAAGAAATAATTTCAGGATAACTTCTGTGTAAAAGAGGCATATACTGGCAACATATTGTATTCTTGGAAATTGGTAAAAAATTGATTTTTATGTGTTCTTTAACATACACACAAATGATAAGTGAGCAAGGTAATGAATGTTGTTAGCTCTTCATTCTATAAAGTGTATATACTTTAACATATGAGTCCTATGGATACATAAAATGATTCTCCTATCAATCAGAAATCATTGTGAATGAAGTAGCAAAAATATTATACAAGTCAGAGGATCAAGGAATTTTGTTGTGGGATAATCTTTTTGTACACTGTGAAGTTATGTCTCTGCCAAGGCACCTTTGATTGATTTAATGAAGAGCTGAATTGACAATAGCATGGCAGGGGAGGGGAGGTAATACTTCAGAGAAGAAACAGGAACTCAGGGAAGAATCTGAGGTGTTCAGGACTCACCAGCCAGACACGGAGGAAGTGGGATGCAAGGTACTAAGCAGAGGTAATGAGTGATGTGACAGAATGTAGATTAATATATAGGTTCATTCAAGTTATAATAACTAGTTGGGAACAAGCCTAAGCTAAGGCCAAGCTTTCATGATTATTGAGAAATCTTTCTTTCATTATTTGGGAGCTGGTGGTCCAAATAAAGTCAGACTACAGAGTTTACTGTGAGTTCATGCCTCCTAGTAATGTTAGAAGCAACACCCATAAAATTCCACCAACATAACTGCTCAAACATGGGCTCTATGTGGACTACACCAAGAGATATGCTCAACTGGAAAGGGGGAAGGCTCTTTTTCGGTCTACCCAAGGAGCTATAGGCAACTAGGTAATGCTCAGAACAGGAGAAACACTCTTCCTCAAGGAAGAACACACCAATTGGTTACCCAACAAGTGGTCAACTCTGAACACATACATATAAGTACATTTTATAATGTATATAAAGTTATACATATCAGATGTAATATAGAGACTGAATAGTCTATTTATGTATTTAGGACTATGTTTGTATACATACATGCATATACACATATACATACATGCATATACAAAATATTAATGAAAAATGAGGCCATGAATTTGAAAGAGAGTAAGACAAGATATAAGAGAAGATTTGAAGTAAAGAAAGTTAAGGCAGAAATACTATAATTAAAATCTCAAAAACCAAAAGAATTAATAAAAAAATAATATTATACACAATAAATGCATACAACCATTTTATGTGCTAATTTATAAAAATTACATAATAAAAATAGATCCTAACAGAGGATTTTACTGAGATCGTTTTCCAAAAATATTAAGTATGTGAACTAATAGATGAGGTAATTAACTTAATTTAATTATTATATAATGTAAGCATACCTCAAAATATGCCATAATGCCCCAGGAATTTGAACAATTATATGCCAATTAGAAATAAAATTAATTTAATGATAAAAATTTCAATAAAATTAAAGTCTAAGGATATCTTTTTTTAATGGTTTAAAAAGACTTCATATGAGCGTGGTAGGGCATGCCTTTAAATTTAGCACTAGGGAGACAGAGCCAGGTGGATCTCTTTATGTTTAAGATGAGCTAGGGCTACATGGTGAGATCCTACCTTCAAAATTTTATTCTTCATATAAAAGTCCTAGCTACCTCAGTGAACTAGCTACCTAGCTATTTTCTACTGCAACTCCCTTCATTATAAAGGAACTTGATTTTCACAAGTAAATTTCAAGCAGCTACATGAATAAATCGCTTGAATCTTTGGGACTTACTCATACTGACATGCATTGTTACCACCAAGGGTCCTTGTTGCTATTTCAGTAGGTGGATTGTCATAGGAGCTGGTAGTCATTTTCTGAAGCTTGACTTTTCATGATTCTTACATTTGGAAGTATTTGTTTAGGATTTCACTGCACTATGTGCTGGTATGATCTTGCAAAGAATTTGGAGTGTTCAGACTTTGATAGTGGAGGCTTATATATCTGGCTTGAGAGATTTAGCATGGGCGACAGGATGAGGCAGAAATAAAAAAAAAGTTATTTGGAGTCTGAATTCTGAATCAGCATTTATTCTAAGAGTGTGTGACAGCAGAAAGTCTTTTGGGGCTTCCTATTCCTTTTCTCAAATGTAGGAAGAAGCTAACCAAGTAAGGTCATGAAGGCCAGTCTATAGTCCTTGGCCCATGGCCACCTCCCGCCCTACTGGTGATATCCACCCACTGAGCATCGCCACAGCTACTCCACCTTCCACCAGAGAAAAGTATTTGCTTTTTAAACATTTAGGGGGTCAGGTTAAGCCTCAGGTCCAGCTGGAGATTCTAAGTGGGTAGAAATGAAATGCTATCTTTCCTACAATTCCATAAGGACCCTATCTCAAACCTCACACATACATGTCTGTCACAAACACTGAGAGCATAAAGCACCATCAAAATAAAGGACAACTGGAGCTCCATTATGCTGCAGATGGGGAAATTAAGAACATAAGCACTTTTGAAAACAATTGATGGATGTAAATGGAGGAAATATTGGGGGGGTGGGACGGTGGGAATTGAGGAAGGATAGTTGAGGGAGCATGGAAGTAGATACCTTGGTGAAGGGACCCATTTTAGGGTTGGCAAGA
>LOEQ01001879.1:109427-120800 GCA_001685075.1 Bramus lutescens
TAATAAAAAAATAAAAAATAAAAATAAAAAAATATATATGGAATAAGCAACACTCTTTCTGTGCATCCCTGGGCTCTCTTTTGTCATGGGATGTACTAGAACCCTATGGCTGATTCTCCTCACATCCAGAAGTTCTTCCTACACTCAAGCACCACGTTTTGCTTCTTTTATAAGGATAAGAATCACTGGGAGAGACCTTAGAAGTCCATCAATTGTAATGAATAAGCCAGATCAATCAATACTATGAATGCTGATATATACAATACGTAGAAGTAGTACTGTTGATTAAACTGAGGGATGTTCTATACACAAACAAACAACAAATAAATAAATGGACAAACACTGCCCTTAATAGAGCAGACACAAAGATAGGGCAATTAACTCTGTAGTGAGAGATTAACAATGGTGGTTTATAGTTTCAAGAAAAAAAAGCACTAAATGTGAGCATGTCTGTATGTGATGGATGGGCTTGTATTTAATTTAGACTTGGCATAGTTATATATAATTAATCTGTTAATGTCCTCAATTTATGATCTATTTAATAATGCACCATTTTTTAGAAAGGATTTTTTTTTACTGACACCATTCATTGTTTTCCTTGATATTTTCTCTGTTCACATTTAAAGCTTCACTCGTGTTCATGTGGACTGCTGAACTAACTCCACATAGCAGCTTTGCAGGTGGTTGTTACTGCTTCCTAAGAACACAAGCATTTTATCTTCACTAATGTGTGGTCTCATTTTCTGTGCTCACTGTGCTTTACAGAACTTTCAGAAAACTAGCTGGTGTTAGGGAAAGCAAATATCTTTCTTTTTTTAAAAATTTATTAGATTTTAAATAAAATACCAATCCTAGTTCTCATTCCCTCCACACACTCTCCCACCCACCCCAATCCAATCCTCAGAGAGGGGAAGGCACATTGCTTTGGGGAAGGTCCAAGGCTCTCCCTACTATATCTAGGCTGAGCAAGGCGTCCATCCAAAGAGAATATGATCCCAAAAAGCCAGTACATACAGAAGGAATAAATCCTGGTGCCACTGCCAGAGGCCCCTCAGTCTGTCCCAACCATGAAACTGTCAACTACATTCAGAAGGAATAGTTTGGTCCTATACTTTTTCCTTCTCAGTCCTCCTGGAGTAGGTGAACGCCCATTAGCTCAGATAAAGTGTTTCAGTGGGTGAACCCATCATGGTCTTGACCTCTTTGCTCATATTCTCATTCTTTCCACACTTCAACTGGACTTTGGGAGCTCAGACCAGTGCTCGGATGCAGGTGTCTGCCTGTTTCCATCAGTTACTGCATGAAGGTTATATGGTGATATTCAAGATATTCATCAGTCTGACTACAGGGCAAGTCAAGATCGGGCCCCCTCTCCTCTATTGCTTAGGGTCTTAGGCGAGATCATCCTTGTGGATTCCTGTGAATTTCTCTAGAGCCAGGTTTCTGCCAACCCTATAATGGCTCCCTCAATCATATCTTTTTCCTTGTTCTCATCTGTGTCCTTCCTCCATCTCGACTATCCCATTCCCTCAAGTTCTCCTCAACCCTCCCTTTCTCCCCTACTTTTCCTCTTCTTCCCCCACCCCCATTTTGTCAGGTGATCTTGTCTGTTTCCAATTTCCAGGTGTTTTACTTTGGGCTCACTTTATTAATTAGCTTCTCTAGGATTGCAAACTATAGGTTCAATGTCCTTTGCTTATAACTAGTATCCACTTATGAGTGAATACCATATTCAAGCTTTTGGGTCTGGGTTACCTCACTCACGATAATGTTTGCTAATTCAATCCATTTTCATGCAAAATTCAAGATGTCATTGTTTTGGTTTTTTTTTTTTTTACCACTGAGTAAAACTCTAATGTGCCATATTTTCTTTATCCATTCTTCAGTTGAGGGGCATCTAGGTTATTTTTAGGTTCTGGCTATTACAAATAATGCTGCTATGAACACAGTTGAACAAAGGCCTTTGCAGTATTATTGAGCATCTTTTGGGTATATGTCCAAGAGTGGTATTGCTGGATCCTGAGGTAGATTGATTCCCAGCTTTCTGAAAAACCACCATGCTGATTCCCAAAGTGGTTGTACAAGTTTGCATTTCCACCAGCAATGGATGAATGGTCCCCTTACTCTACATCCTCGCCAGCATAAGCTATCAATAGTGTTTTTGTTCTTAACCATTCTGACAGGTGTAAGATGGTATCTCAGAGTTATTTTTAATTTGCATTTCCCTGATAGCTAAGGATATTGAACATTTCCTTAAGTATCCTTTGGCCATTTGAAATTCTTCTGTTGAGAATTCTTCTGTTGAGAATTCTTTTGTTGAGAATTTGCTCTTTAGTTCATTTTTAATTGGGTTATTTAGAATTTTAATGTCTAATTCCTTGAGTTCCTTATATATTTTGGAGATTAGGCCTTTGCCTGATGTGGGGTTGGGAAAGATCTTTTCCCATTCAATAGGCTGCCTTTTTGTCTTATTGACTGTGCCCTTTGCTTTACAGAAGCTTCTCAGTTTCAGGAGGTCTAATTTATTTATTGTTGCTCTCAGTGTCTATGCTACGGGGGTAATATTTAGGATGTGGTCTCCTGATGTAGGAGGGTCATCTGTCTATGTGTTATTTTCATTGGTTAATAAAGAAACTGCTTTGGCCCTTTTGATAGGCCAACCCTTAGGTGGGTGGANCGGGGTATAAGCTAGCCGTGTGGGAGCTGGGCAGGACGAAAAGCAGGCCCGCTCTCCCCTTTCACTACAGTCTCCTGTGCCCATACATTGAAGACTACTTCCTATTTTCTCTTCTATCAGGTTCAGTGTGGTCAGATTTATTTTGAGGTATTTAATCCATTTGAACTTGAGTTTTGTGCATGGTGATAGATATGGATCTATTATCATTCTTCTACATGTTGGCACCCAGTTATGCCATCACCATTTGTTGAAGAGGCTTTCTTTTTTTCCATAGTATAATTTTAGATTCTTTGTCAAAAAGCAGGTGTTCAAAAGTGTGTGGAATAAAATCTGGATCTTCAATTTGATTCCATTGGTCAACATCTCTGTTTTTGTTTTTTGTTTGTTTGTTTTTTTTTTTTTTGCAAATACCAACCTGTTTTCATTACTGTAGCTCTGTAATAAAGCTTGATGTCAGGGTGGGCAATGCCTCTGGAAGTTCCTTTATTGTACAGGATTGTTTTGGCTATCCTGGATTTTTTGTTTTTCTATAAAAAGTTGGTTATTGTTCTTTCAAAGTCTGTGAAGAATTGTGTTGGGATTTTGATGGGGATTGNGAAGTTCCTTTATTGTACAGGATTGTTTTGGCTATCCTGGATTTTTTGTTTTTCTATAAAAAGTTGGTTATTGTTCTTTCAAAGTCTGTGAAGAATTGTGTTGGGATTTTGATGGGGATTGCACTGAATCTATAGATTATTTTTGGTAGGATCACCATTTTTATTATGTTGATCCTACCTACCCAAGAGCATGGGAGATCTTTCCATTTTCTGGTATCTTCTTTAATTTCTTTTTTCAAAGACTTATAGTTCTTGCCAAATAGGTTTTTCACTTCTTTGGTTAGTGCTACCCCAAGACATGTTATGTTATTTGTGGCTATTGTGAAAGGTGATGTTTCTCTGAGTTCCCTCTGCACTTCTTTATAATTTGTGTAAAGGAGGGCTATTGATTTTTTTTTTGAGTTGATCTTGTATACTGCCATATCATTGAAGATATTTATCATCTGTAGGAGTTCTCTGGTAGAGTTTTTGGGGTCACTTATATACACTATCATATTATCTACAAATAACTAAAGTTTGACTTCTTCCTTTCCAATTTGAATCCTCTTGATTTCCTTTTGTTGTCTTATTGCTATTGCTAAAACTTCAAGAGCTATGTTGAAGAGATATGAAGAGAGTGGACAGCCCTGTCTTGTTTCTGATTTTAGTGGAATCGCTTTGATTTTCTCTTCATTTAATTTGATGTTTGCTCTTGGCTTGCTGTATATTACTTTTATTATAGATATATTACTTGTATCCCTGATCTCTCCAAGATCTTTATCATGAAGGGGTGTTGGATTTTATCAAATGCTTTTTCAGTATCCAATGAAATGATCGTTTTATTCTTTCATTTTATTTATATGATTGATTATATTGATAGATTTTTGTACTTTGAACCAGCTCTGCATCTCTGGGACCAATTTGATCAGCTTTTAATTGCTCCTATTTCTCTTACTCTCCCCTTCCTTTGCTTCCTCCCTATTTCCCTTCCTTTTCTTCCCTTCCCTCTCACTTTTTCCTTTTTGCTTCCAGAATTTCTTTTAATTGTAAAAGAAATGGTTCAATGGCACATATGTTTTTTAATCTACCTAAAGGTTATATAGGTTATATGACTTTTTAACATTATATATATATATATCCAGACTTTTGTTATATCTGATATGAATACATAATTATGGATGGAAAGATAAGTAGAGAAACATTTTTGAAAATGGATCAATTATCTTTGTCCTGTTTCTTCCATGTTTTATTTGCAATTGTTACTTGCATTATCAACAAAATTATAAATCATGATCCAGAGCTTCTCTGTTAGATAATAGGAGAAATGAGAAACTTTTTGTTAATCTACAAGGCTACACAAATGACAGCTCATATAAGTTTTATCCCATGCTAAGTATCCAGGCAGAATTGTTTATTATAGGAGTTTGCTTAACCCAAAAGAGTTCAGTCACTTAAAATAGATTCCAGCAGGGGTGTATGAAGTCAAAGGCCTTTTTCTGGCTGTCCCTGAAGCTTGTATTATAGATTACCTTCTCTGTGGTGGCCTAGACCACAGCTCGGCATTGAACAGCAGGTGGTGTGAGACAAAAAGGACAGAAAGCAATTCAAAGGAGCCAGGAGGAATAACGGGTAGCAATACTGCCAGAATACAGGGCACATCCTTACACTGGTCCTCTGAGTGTACGGATATGCCCTGTATTCCTTCTTCACTTTGAGCAAACTATGTGTTAGCCCCATTTCTTCCAGCTCCCCCTCCTCCCTGCTCCCCTTGTTATTTCCATATCCTACTTGATATGATTCTTATAGCTCTGGAGAGAGTACCTTTTGTGTTCAGGTCATGGCATCCATCTGTGGTGTTTTCTACAGAGTTTTCCTGGAATCTTCATACTTCTTTTAAGACCTTCATTGTGCAAAGAAAAAAAAATCCTTACCCAAAAGGCTGAAAACTCTCATTATATCATAAAGTAATAATCTCTTCCACATTTATCTGATTCTATGCTGTCTATAATTTAAAATACAATGTACTCTTAATTACTACATATTTCTCTACATACTTAAATATGCTGTCTTTTATGTTATGGATAGGATGATATAGTAATACTAACCCTATATCTATGATGAGGTTAAACATTTTGCTTGATAAAATGAAAATGAGGGAAAGAGTTTGAACAGAAGTATTTTACATAGAAGGAACAATACCTCCCTGAGAACATAGGAGTTCCATACAAATGTCATTGTTGTGCATGGGACACCTTTCTGCAAGTATTTAACCAGGATATCCCAAGAGACCCCCAAGACAACCCAAGCTGTTGCCATTGCTCTTGGTTTCCCAACAGAATGAGATAGGAAGGCCCTGCTGCTGAAGCCACCACGTTTTGGTTGTATGCAAGAGAAATAGAGTCAGAAATGACCTGAAAACTTGCTCCTTGCCAACTAAATTTCACAAGGCGTAGAAGTGCCCTGCAGCCCTCTGGAGGAGAAAGGCCATCAATGATGTTATCCATCGGTAGACCCTGTATGCTAAAATACCTTCCCTCCAGACAAGTTGTACCCACTATTTGAATATTGTCATGAAGGCTCTGTGATAACTAACCACTTTTGGAGTGACTGAAGTCAGTAGGCTCTAGAGAAGAAACTATCACTACTTTGCTAAAAGGACATGTTATTAAATTTCCTTCTAAATATTTATGCTTATATACATATTTCAGTATTACCTTCATACTTGGCAGGAGAGTATTCTCTCTGTAGCAGTTAGCAATTAATTCAGAAACTCAAAACGAGTCAGTGTGCTGAAAATAGTGACGTGAGTACCCAACCCTAAGTAGGACATTTATATCAAACTTCACACCCAAACCCCTGCAAGGCTCAAAGAAATCGGGTAGAATGAGTGGAAAGAATATAAGAGCTGGAGACAATAAAGAATGCTGTGAGCTGTTTTCTTCTTGACATTACAAGGTCATTCTACTCAGGGACTTCCTGCAGCTATGGTTACCTGCACCAAACCCGAGCAAGATTGAATCAACCAGATCACTCAACATTCCAACAGACATCACTGATTGAACTCAGTGGGCTATTTCCATCCATGCCAAAAATCTAGGAAATGAATATAAGGGAAATAAGAATGTAGTTGAGGTTCCCGTGGGGAGCAAGAGAGAGGAAGTCGGGGAGAATATGATTAAGACACGTTGTTCATGCATTTGACATTTCATAGAAAATAAAGATGTTCCCTTAAAATAAGAGGGATCACCATCAAGAAAGATATCCAACCGTGATCTCCGGTCTCCACATATACTCACACATACACATGTCTGCAAACGCATGCATCTATCTATCTATCTATCTATCTATCTATCTATCTATCTATCTATCTAGAGGGAGGGAGGGAGGGAGGAAGGTGGGAGAGAGGGAGAAACAAAGAGACAAAGACAGACATAGACAAAGAGAGACAGAGACAAGAAGAGAGGGAGAGAGAGGGAGGGAACGGAGGGTCCAGGACATAATAACAGTGAAAATGCAACTCAGAATATAAACTCCATAGTGGTAACGAACTAAGAGGGTGAATGTTTGCGCTCTGTCCTCTCCCTGATGTGGTGCCATTTTACTATCCATGAAGTCACTCTGTAGCAGGGGTGCTGAGAGAGCTAACCTCCAGGGTTATGTGGCCTTCAGATTTCCCTACTCTGTTTCAAGTAGTGCTCTTGAAGAGGAAAGGCTGAACAATGCTAGCTGATATCATTGCTATAAACAAAAGCAAAGAAAGTAAATTGATTTTAAAAGTGAATGAAGAAGAATGAAAATGGGTTCATACAACAAGGATAATCCATGAAAAACTTAACTATTTGTCCTAATAAAGAATGCAGCTAGGAGCAGCTGATTCATAGATGGTGTGAAGGAACAGAGGGAAATAAAATGGGCTCTGGGTTGTGAGATGACAGTGTGAGTGAAGATAATGTGATTATGCTTCCTGCTATTCCAAAACAGAACCATTAAGAATGCAGACAGCCGAGATGCAGAGAGGAGAAGAAATATTTTATTTTTAAAAATTTTAAACTACCAAAACCACTGTTCTCACTAACTTTATTTTTAAATGTTCTATAGAAATTTTTCTTACAGGGCACCTACTATGGTATATTTTAATATAGGTACACCATGCGTAGTATTGAAATCAGGACGAGCATACTTCTCTTTTCAAACACGTGTTCTTTCCTTGGAGTGAAAACATTTTAAATATTTTCTCTTAACTTTTCAGAAATGCATAGTACTCTATCATCGTGTATAATCATCTCTCGACTTGACATCACAATGGAACATCTAATTCTCTGGTTGAGACTCAACTTCCATAGATCAGTATTTTACTATACTCTGAAAACTTACTCTCCCCACCTCCTGGGCACCGCCATACTACTGACATCTTTAATGGGATAAGTCTTCCTATTTTCCATGACTGAGATTACACAGCACTGTCTTTCTGTAGCTAATTTCACTTTGCATAATGATTTACTGTTCCATCCATGTTGACATGGAAGACAGGAGTCCCTTCAATGGCTAGTGTATTGCGTGTATACAATAGCATCTTCTCTATCCATCCATCTGCATTTAAGATGTGATCAAATGCATTTGTTCTTAGCACCCTCTATATCTTACTAACAGGAGACTCAAAGTTAATTTAAATCTACTTATATACAACTCCAGGGGGTAATTATGAAATCCCTGATGCCTGATACATCTGAAGAACTGATAAAAACCCTAAAAGGCCATTTTTCTTATTCAATAATTGACAAATGATTGTTTCATAGTTCATAACTAAAGGTCAAAACACAACAATAACAACAACAAAACCCTACATTTTTCAACGTACTATATCAAACCTGTTGGTATGGAAAAAGTGAATCCAAATTAAGTTTCCTACGCAATTGGACCTGCAGTGGCAATATTTTATCTCAGTTGAGAGAGGTGCTGAGGAGATGCTTACTAGTTAGAAGCATATACAACTCTTTCAGAGGGCCACCCAGCTGTAACTCTGATTCCAGGGGCATTCAATGACTCTGGCCTCTCTATCCTTTTCACTCACCTGTGCATATTCACACACAGACATATACAGAGACATGTATCTGTAATTAGACATTTTAATAAGTCTTTAAAAAAGAGTTAAAGAGAAATAATTAGGGAATTTTGGACCACTCAGAGCTGAATTCAAATCTAGTCTCTGATATTTGGCTCTGGTGTGCTCTTGGTAAAACTGGCTTACTACATCATTTTCCATTAGCTCATTTATAAAATGAGATATTCCTTCCTTCCTATGGTTAGTTAGAAGGCAATGGGTATGTACATGTTAGATATGCCAGGCAACGATCATTTGGTACATCCTGCTAAATATACATTAGTTTTCTTCACCATCTTCTAATAATTTTATTTTACTGCTCAAAACTGTTCTCAGATGTTAAGAATTGTGTTAAAATGTACAACCTCACAGGAAAGACAAAATAGTGTAAATGCAAACAATTCACTTCCAAACCTTCAGTCAAGTTTAATTGAACAGTTTATGTGCATATATATATATANATATATAGTGAGTATATAAAGAAACAGTCACGGACAGAAATGAAAGAAAAACAGGGAGAAGAAAAAGGAGGAGAACAGAAAAGCATCAAAACCATTTCCATGTGTTAAGTGACCAGAAAGAAAGAAACTTAAAGTGTAGATTAGCTTCAATCCAATGGGAATGAAGTATGCCCATTCATCATTATTAAAGTTTAAAAAAGTATAAAATCATCATACATATATTGGACTCAGTGACTTCCAACAGCAGGAAAATGTATATAACTGGAGAGTGCACCCTTACTTAACTGTCTGGTTTTGCAAGCCTTAATGAGCCTCGCCTTGCACCACTGAAATTTCCGCATGCCTCTCTAGTCCATAATATACGGCTTTGTGTGTACGATCACCGTCCTCTTACTCCTACTATAAGTCAACTTTCTTGGCTTTTGGTTTCTGAAAGATTTAATTCCCTTTCCCTGAAACGTCCTCTAATCCCTCCATTGAAAACCAAAAATCTAATGTTTAAAAGAAAATGGGTTCACTGTGTCCACAAATTTGTATTGAATTACTTTCAACATCAGTTTATTAAGTTTTAATACCTATTAAACTTTTGCTAACATAAGAAAATGAAAATAAAATTTTTATAATTGTCTGTGAATGCAAAAGACTAAATAAAGAGTGTTCCAATTTTCATCATGTTTGTTATATTTGAGTTTCCAAATAATTTTGTAGATTAGGTTCTATGGGAGATATCTAATTTCAAATATCTATTTGTTGTTCCTATAAACCATTCAAATATCCTGCAAATTTCATCACCGCATCACAAAAACTACCTCTCCCAGATGGCTTCTCATACCCAATAATGGAACTAAACAAATTGCTGGAACATGAGTCTTGATTTTGGTTTTGTAACATATGGTCTTACATTTATATCACACAATAAAGCACTTAAAAATAGATAGAACTTGTGAAATTTGCATAAACTCTTCCTGTGTGCCAATATATTTGGGCTTTTTTGTCTTATTGCCTGTACTAATTGAAACTGCATTGCTTAGTAATCATACCTAGTGTTTATCTGCTTTGGACAAGACCTTAGTACTTACTTGCTTAATGATACTTGATCTTTTACCTGAGTGGAGATAATAACAGAAGGAGACTTTCATAAGAGAAAAGCTTTATAATGTCCATGATTTGATTACTATACACTTAATAACTAAACAATCCTGAAATACCAATAAAAATATGAACCTTGCATTCACAATGTAAATATTTTTCAGCTTTATGCATTCATATATATATATATATGGTGACATCATAAAGGGTCCATTTGGTATCTCCAAGCAACACACCAAACCTAAAATGTGCAAATGTGTGCCAAAAAAGAAATGTTCTTGCTTAAATGGTTGTACTTGACACATTTCTTTCTCATTTCAAACACAGTAAAAAAATATGACCTAGAAAACTTCTCTAGAGGTGAAACAATAAGACCTCTGTTTATGAAGAAAAAAAACAATTGTATAATTCTATTGCCTTGCCCTGGGCCAAACATGCTTATGTGTTGAAAGGTATGAATCTCCTTGTTATAGCTCTGTACATGTGCCCTTTTGAATATCCCCTTGGGTTTGAGCAGCCTCCAGCAGCTCATTTTGATGGGTTTCACTCTGTTTTCCATTATTTATATTTCAAAAAGCATAATGTTGAAATCAACATGCAGTACCCATTCCTTACATAACTCCATAGATTGCTTGCCAATTTCTGCTATATTAATATACTGCTTTCCCAAAAAATAATTATCTAAATTTGAAGAGACCATTGTCTTCATTTTAAAATGAAACAGCATTGGTTTGAACTAAGAGTAGAATCTCAAAGTCAAGATTCTTAAAGGGAAAATACTTTTAAAAAGCTAGCTTGGCAATTTTTCTAGCAAAGATGATTCTAATGGCTTTTCCTTTTTAAGTCCTACAGGAGTGCTTGCTGTTTATTTACATTAGAAGAAGGATTGCTTGGTTACAGGGAAGCTGAAATCATGTTTATTAAGTTCATGCTTCATGTAAATATTAAAATGTATATTGTTTTCTTGTGGAGCTTAATAAGAGCTTTTTGATTAATACAAGTATAGGAGTTAAGCTGTAAACACCATTAGTCAATTAAATTGAACCAACTTAATATAAAAATTTTGTGACCTCATTTACTCCTGTTAAGAAAAAGAAGAATGAAACTTGTGGAAACTCTATGCTGAGAACAAAGGGTCCCGTGTCCTGTCTGGAGTACGCAACACATTTCTAATACAGCAGATTCCAGCAAAGCTCATACTTCTCACACCTGTAGAATAATCTTAGCATAAAAATTATAGGGTCCATGCCTGAAATTTTACTCTAAACTTACCTAATTGATTAAAACAAAATTGAACTCAAGAATTCAGCAGATTAGAAAGAGAACTTCTTCTATTGAATTTTTAAGAAGTTAGGCGTGTTTAAATTATCTCCACATCTAAAGCTGATGTAGGAGGGTCATCTGTCTATGTGTTACTTTCATTGGTTAATAAAGAAACTGCCTTGGCCCCTTTTAATAGGCCAGCCCTTA
>LOEQ01001879.1:121203-138491 GCA_001685075.1 Bramus lutescens
AATTGGTGTGTTGTTATTTCGGGGCTAAGCTAGCCGTGCGGGAGCTGGGCCGGAAAAAATGCAGCCCTCTCCCCTATCACTACATAAAGCAGACAATCTCTGATGTAAAATTATTGCCTCTACTTAAGAGATATGATAAATAATGGGAGAAGTAAATTCGCTATGATCTCACCCTGAGTAACAGGAAGGAAACCATTTCACGAAGCCTAAGGAAGAAGTCACATTCTTTGAAAAGCTTACAAATAAAGTGACAATATAATATCAAAGTTCAATGTCAATGTCAAATCAAAGCATTCTGGGCTGTGGCTGAAGCAGGAGTATAACTCTAAATCTTAATACTATACCTTGAATTCAAAGCCATCCCAAACTACAGATGAGAGGCTGTAATAAGAAAAAAAAAGCAAGACACTAAATATTTAAAATACATTTGATATTATATCATGTCACCTGTATGCCCTGTGTAAATATATATACATCACTCACTCCGAGGTTGAGGTAACATCATAAAAAAGGGGACAAAAGAACATAGCACCCCAATGATGAGAAGAAGAGACCATGAAACACTACTATGGGGTATAACATTGCCTGGCCACAGTTCTCAGGAACTCATAGCAGGTATGGTTGCCTTGAACAGGGCAGATAGGCTGCTGAGCCCAGGACCATTTAGCTATAGGTAATTGGGATTCAAGAAACTCAGCCCTGCCTCTCCAGGGGAGTTATTGGCAATTGAAGGCATCTACGGAAGACCAAATAACTGTCTTCAGTGATAGAGGCATTGGCATGTTGCTCCGGATGTCTGGATAGCTTGACACTCATTCCCAAGCCAGTAGTTGTGGTTAAATCCCAGTGAGTCACAAAGAAAAATAACAAAAAGAAAGAAAGAAAGAAAGAAAGAAAGAAAGAAAGAAAGAAAGAAATGATAGGGACTTGGTACCAGGATGAATGGGGCAATTTGGGAAAAGATGGGAATGGGGGTGGGGTTAAGAGTGGAAAAGGAATGAAGGGGCTGAGTACAGAAGAAATATACGAGTATGTGTATATATGTGTGTATGTTTAAAACTGTCAAAAATTAATTTAATAATAAAAAGCAAACAAATAGAAGTGACACCAGATTTCTCTGTATTTATACGCTTTGTTCTCACTCAAACTTGGAGATGAGTACTTGTATCTTTTTCTTGCCAAGGAGGTAATTAGAGGTGCATTCAAGGTGAAAACAAAAGGAAAAAAGTGACTAGAAAGAGGAGTGTTTACAATGCCACTAACTGTTTCAATCTTGTCATAAGAGCTTTAGGATGTGGACAAAATATCAGTCTACATTGTTGTCAGTCAGCATTACAAAGGATACTACCATATTCACCCCAGGAAAGACGATTGACAATCTTATTCAGAGGTTTATAAATAAAATAGACCAGTTTTGAAGCAGGATGTGGATAATTATAATAAGAGAAACACACTGGCTATGTACATGTTATGTATCCTGGTTAAATTGACCCAAAATTATGAAACATTGCCAAATAGCAAATTTGTGGCACTGGGTTTACTTAAATCTTTCACTGTGACAAGACTAGCTACTCAAGTTTGTGAACTCAGGTCCATAAGTGATTTAGAATTTCAGGATTCCAACTGAACTCCAATTAGGAAAGTACTATTTAGAATACTAATAAGATCACCACGCACTTTTCCATAGCTCCCTCTCACATAATTACTCTGAAGCTGTGACATACTTTCCACTGTGGCCCCTGCATCATCTTCTCTGAGGCTCACAGGATTGGTAGTTTCCCTTGGTTCCCCTCCCCTCCTTGGACTCTCCTGCAAAGGTTTATTCTCTTCACCCTTGCTTTTCTACCTTGAGGTTCCTAAGGTTTGCAATAAGCCTCTCTCTTATTTCAGTCTTCCATTTGTAGCTACCACAAAAAAAATTGCATTTTAGGAAAGAGAATGAACTGGTACATCATTAAGTCACTACCTCTAACTGACATGCAAAGGTTTGTATTGGGGAAGAAGAACAATGTAAATATTTAGTAAGAAAGTCACCAAATAGTCTGCTAAATTCCAAGGCAGGCGGTAAAAACAGTTCTTTCAAGAGAAATAGACTATTCTTCCGTTTTACTAGCCATTCATTTAAAATTTACCAAGAGGATGGTAGGGACAGGAAGTAAAGTCAGATTCAAAAGGAATTTGGAAATAAATACTTGCAGGTTCAAGGGCATATGAGGGACTAATGGAAAACATTTTAATCCTCTTTCAATTTAATTAGCATAATCCTGCTAAGTACCAATATTTATTACTTCCATTATCTTTGGTTTTAGTGACTTGTGTTTATAATCGCTTATTAAATTAGCAGAATATTACAATTTGGGAAGAAATGCTAATTTCTTACTGGACCTTGCTATGCAGTATATTATCACTGATTGAACAAAACATCAAGACTACATATTTTTAAAAAGCAATAAGGGCAAAATTGGTATGCACTTTGCATAGATCCTAAGCCCTGGAAAGTCAAAAGAGCAGATGTGGCAGGGTTAATCTTCATTATCAGCTTGACTAACTCTAGAATCAGCCAAGAGAAGTTTGTCTGTGGAGGTGAGAAGATGCACCCTAAATGGAGGCTTGGAGCCACCCCTGAATCAAAGTGGGGGGAGGCTCAAAGAAAGCCGGAGGGTCTCCAGCATCCACCTCTTCAGGTTTCCTGACTACAGATGCAATATGGCCATCTGCGTCACATTGCTCCTGCATACCTTCCTACCCTCAAAGGCTAGCCAAACGACATCCTTCCTTAAGTGATTTGTTGGCAAGTATTTTGTCACAGCATGGAGAAAAGTGACTCATAGCATATATATTCTGAAATATTCAGCCAATAAAAACAAAAGTCATGTGTATAGAAATCAAAATGTAAAGACTGTTTTAAAACAGGAGTGAGGAGTTGGGGAGTACAAAAATAGATATCAGTGTAAAGAAACCTGATGGGGGAAAAGGAAAAATATAGAACCAAACTTAAGAAAAAAATAAGAATATATTATAGCAGGGTGTGTGCTATTATCAGACAAAACAGAAAAAGCCTGAAGCATAAAATATTGGATGGAGAGATGTCTCAGGTTACAGTAACTGATAAGTTTGGGAGAGTAAACGAAACACCTTACTGTCCAAGTCAGGTGAGACTTACCTGCTCATGCATGGCTACATAAAATCGTTTACTTAAATTGAAAGATGGGAAAAAGCAATAAATTTCAGGAAACTGAGGAGAATGGAGATTAGCAACATATGGCCCTATGAGGCCCCTTGGGAGTCTCGCTGGCTGGAGCTGCAGGCTGGCTGCCAGCCCCTATTAAGTGGGGACTTGATTAGAGGAGACAACAGGAGCCTTAGCATGATTTAGGAAAATGGATTTCCAAACAAATTAATGACGCTCTAAACATGAAGTCTGCAAACGTGAAAATCTGTGCTCAGACCAACAATGCAAAAGGCAATGGTTGTGTCCTGTTCCTATTCTGTTGTTGCTGTTGTTGCTTTGGTTTTTGTTTCATTACAGGTTTTCAAAACCTGTTCAGGATGTTCAAAATGCCAGGCTCTACTTTCCTGTATTTCTGCAAGTCATAAATACATTTGAAAGGAAACTTCTTGAATGTTCAGCCTTTCCTACAAGCCACTCTACCCTTTTTCTTATCTCCTAAACTCATCTTGATTCTCATCCAGTGAGCTTAAACATTGCCACCTGGAACATTCTACCTCACCAGTATGTATGTGTATCAACTCACCACAACATATTGAATAAGAGTCTAAGAAGTCAACACAGAGGCACTATTCCTATTAACGCATCAATACTTTTTGCTTATTTTGTTTTTTTCTTTTGTTATGCAGCCTCCTCTCCCTACTCTCCTCCTCCCAGTTCCATTCATCCTCCACATCCCTCTACCCCAGATCCACTGCCCCTAGGTCGTTAGATAGTTTTCAGCAGCACTGAGTTGTTTACCAGTGAGGTCCTACAAACTCCCAAGCACCACAGCCCGTTGCTGTTACTCCAGGTTCTAGAATTTGGCGGTACAATTCTACTCTCTTATAGTTTCCTACCATGCATTTTCCCTGCTGATGTTACTGAAACTGGTTTTCCCATCTTTGTAATCAGACTCTCAACTAATGCAGAGAGAACTAAAGATTTAGAAAATATCATTTTATCCAAGTAAAATATTCTTTTCAGATAATTATCTCCATATTCAAATACAATCAAAAAAGAAAAGTTCTGGGTTGCTTTGACATGCACGCTGCACACAGATAAAATGAACCATGTTCCCAAAGCTATAGTGAATATACAATCCCAGCAAAAATACAGCTGGCTGTTCTATGAGAAAATAGATGACCCTCAACACTGATGGATTATTGAAAATCAGAGTTCTGAACAAACATGTACATGTATGAATGCATACATACATATAGTTTTTCTGAGTAAATCATTGCACCAGTAAAATAGAAAAGAATGGGTCACTGGAATGTTTTAGGAATGGATCCAATTTCCTGACAATATGATCACCATTTAGTGCTTCCACCCAATGTCAAATTGTAGAGACAGCCTCAGCAGGATTAAACACCAAATTAGGCTTCATATGAATTTTTGACATTTCTCTCTCTGGATGCTGTTGGGGGAACTGACAAGTACTTTCGAAAGGACTGCTCGACACTTATGAATAATCAGGGATGAGCAATAGTTCTGAGCATGTAAATGTACTTTAAAGTATTTCTACCATGCCTTAAAAGTTGTGGATGGTAACTTTTTTCAATACAACTTCTAATCATTCTAATATACCTCCAACCACTGGACAATGTGAAAGGAGAATTTACTTACTTCTAGCATGACAATTGTTTGGTCCTGATATCAATAAACGGTAAAGGAATAAGCATTTGATAAGAACTTGCTGTACTTAGGCCAGAGAATTTGCCCCATTTTTTCATTTTCTTTAATATTGATAAGTAATTTGATTCTTACTCTTTCAAAATAATCAAGCAAACATTTGAAATACAACACTCAGATTATGTAACTTGCCTGTCCAATGACTGAGTCAGAATGGGATTGAAAGAAACTAAATTCTGACTGCTAAGCCTACACTCTTAACTATTCTATTGTGCTACAATTATTCAGCTCATATCTTAAAAAATTAGAAGTTGGATTGACTTCATGTATACGTGTGTGTGTGTGTGTGTGTGTAGCAACTCAATGAAGTGTAACAAACCAATTTATTCATGTTCTGTTGTGTGTGGAACTTTTGGCTTTTTGAATCTTAGGTTTGGTTGCTTTCTGTTATTGGCACTGAAACAACTTCTCATCATCAGATACTTTGCAACAACTGTGAAATCAATCCTCCTAGGGCCAAGCTATGAAGAGACAATTGGGAGATAAGATACAGAAAATGCATTTAAGGCATCTGACATTTTCCAGCCCTTCTTCTTTCCTTTCAAGTTAGTGTCCAACATGGAACTTTCACTAGGAAACAAAACCAATCTGATGCAGATAATTCAGAGAGAACAATTCTGAAAAATGCAGTTCCTTTTTCTAAAATATAACTTAGAAATGCCAGCTCAGAGTTCTCCGAGAGCATAACCTGCTGTAAAACTCAAAGAGAAATTAGTCCTCATGTGAACAGCTCCACCCATGTATTGTCTGCTTAGATTCTAGATGTTGGAGCCAGAATACCCCACTTGTTTCGTCCCGTGTTCTTTGATGTGCTATGTCTATGTCTGAGAGCATGAATCTTCTCCTTTTGAGGGGACTGGTGTCAAGAACTGCATTGACAAGGACTATGCAGTTAGAAATTTTGCAGAATTCATGCAATCCCTCCCCATTTTTAGGTAGGGGTTTCATATTTTATTTCCCCAGTGGCGTCTTCACAGTGGAGTATAGATAAGCCTGCTTGGCCACCAAACTATTTCAGTTGGGTGCTTCAGTGTAAGAAGTAAGTCCTCCAGCTGGCTCAGAACACAGCATCAACTCCTAGGCTCTGGTTTTTAAAATTTTTCCAGCTTTCAGTTAATCCACAATTTCTACAATATCCTTAGGTGGCAGATCATCATAGTGGTTGTCATTTATTTGAATCATTGGTGCATTTACGCAAGCTGCTAATCATTACTTTGCAAATGTGGCACAGAATTTCAAGCCAGCAAGTAATAGATAATTAAAAAGAAAGGTTTTGAGATGCCTTTGTAACTCTCAGAGTGTGCCTTCCAGATGCTTAAATATACATTGATATCAACCTCTCCTCTCTGCCTGTTTTTTTTAATATAAATATCAATAAAATTACTCTTTATTACATGACAGCTTCAATAAAATAAAACTACTAGTTGCACTCAGGAAAATGTTTACCTACCACATACATTTTCAAGAAAGTATTTATATCTAAACCATGTGTATTATTTACATGAAATTATTTATATGCAAATTTAAAAGAAAAAAGTCCTCATTTTGTGAATGAGAAAGGTGTTCATCACTTAACACATGAATAAATGAGATTACTCAACTATTTAAGAAAGAGTTAAATCCTGAATGACCAATAAGTATTTGTAGAATTTTTTTTCTCCGTAGTTTGGAGTAAAGAAAAAATAAGGTAAAACATGATATGCCTTTCTAAAGTCTCCACCACGCTAAAATATAATACCCTGGGAACTGGAAAGGAGGTCGAACAATTAGTATTCTTCTGTAGAAAACCGAGTTAGAACAACCATTTCAAAGTCTAACCGGTACCCTGCCAATGCATTCCTGCAGCCATTTGCTAACTTGGCATGCACAATGATTTGTTGAAGCTCCCATAGTGCCCCTGTTCTCTCTAGCAAGTTAGCAGTGAATGTGCTCCATATTGCTTCTATATGAAAATTCACTCATCACTTGTGTCTCATCTTCATTCAAGACAGGCTATAGCTAATGGAAACCACTTCCCAAAGGACATGAGCCAAAAATAATTTGAGAAAAAAATACTTTGATGATACAGTTATCTGAGAGGTAAATTAGTTTTGGAGCACATAATGTGGCTGACAATGAGGGTGGACTAAGAAGCCTATGATAATGATACTGGGTTTTGATTCTACTGCATGTATTGGCTTTTTGGGATCCTAGTCTGTTTGGATGCTCACCTTCCTAGATCTGGATGGAAGGGGAAGGGCCTTGGACTTCCCACAGGGCAGGGAACCCTGACTTCTCTTAAGACTGGAGAGGGACGGGGAGGGAAAGTGGAGGGAGTGGGAGGGAAATGAGGGGATGGGAGGAGGTGGAAACTTTAATAAATAAAGTAAATTTAAAAAGTTCAAAAGGAAACATGGGGAATGAAAAGTTTTTGAGAGCATTGTAAAGAAATTAAACATCATGTAGAGTTCTAGGCACCCATACATTCTGATCATGACTCTATATGATTCCTTGTGATTGGCTTTCTGCTCAGGCATCCTAAGGAATTCTGAGTCCTAAACTCTATGACCCTGAGCCTCTACTCAAGGGGAAATTAATGCTAAGCCACTTTTAAACTATACCTCAAGTCCCTCAGCAAAGACTGAAAAATTATCAGCTACAGCAACTTATGATCAATAAACTGATTGACATTATTGGCACTTCATAGGCAAAAGCACAAGCTTTAGATAATTCATCACAATGCGGTCTCAGAGATGATAATCAGTAATAATATGTCTTCACCATGAACAGCATCTGTCCCATTCTGCATGTTTACCCCAAGGCTGCTGTTTTAGAGATTAAGCCTGTAGTCTTATACCTCCTACTTAACTGCTCTACTACTAAGCAACATTCTCAGGAGTTTCTACTTAATTGGTTCATGTAAATTCTATGAAGTATCTATATTTGCTGGCATACATTGACTTTAGACCTGAATCCCATTTCTCTTTCTGAATGCTCATGACACAACTCTCAGAATATGACCTTCTCAGAGATTATTTTTTTCAATTTCTATTCCTGAAACTGAGTGTCAGAGAAGTCTTTCATTCAGAGGGGGATCTTGTTATTTAATAATAGAAAAACTTGGAGCTAAAATTGTTTATATGACAATTATCCAGGAAATACTATAAAAAAAACCTGATTGTAGGAATTTGTAAAGTTCTTTCTTGTCTCTGGAGAAGGACACCTGGCAATCAGGGACAAAGAATCAGGTGTATGAGATGAGAAGGAAGTGGCTATTTAGCACTGAAAGGTGCATCTGACTTTTCGACACTGTGACATGACATTGTTGTCCACAAAGTTCACACTCAAGAACTGCACAATTGAGATATAGATTTCAAAACAAAAATCCCGTAATGCACTTTGTACGCTTACTAATTTGTTTCAGTCTGTGTTTCTTGGTCTCCTGGACTGTGAGCAGTAGTCCATGGGTTCTGAGTAGGAAACTCCTGGAACTTTAAGCAAAGGTTGAAGCGAAAAGTCAGCAATGCAAAGACTCTATGAACAGGTGTACTGTGTGTCCAGAAGGACAAACTTGGTGTAATTTTGTCATAATGAGAGGAGCCAAGCCATGTAAGGGAGAACAGCTGGTCATGGTGATTGTAATAATGTTGAAATGTGAGTATTTCACTTTTGTCCCGTGCATTTAATTAGAATAAGAATTCAAGACTCTGCAACCACCCTTCAGGTAAAATGCTTCCAATAATATTCCTTGTCATTCTCTCCACTACTTTTTCCATAGTGAAAACTCAGAAAGTATTCTAAAAACAGAATCAAGCTTGTTACTCTCGGGTCATTTTTGTTCATAACTACTTGCCAAACAGAAGATATTTTTACTCATAAAATTTGTCAGTTTTATAGTTTACTGATTGAAAAAGCTAAACATCGAGAAATAATGAAATGCAAAAGCACAAGGGAGGAGAGAAGCCTGTTCTACCCATCAAAGTCCTCTTAAATTCGTTTGAGACCTCTTTGACCTCTAGATCTCCTTTTTCAGCTATCTGCTATCCCCATTATTCTCTCTCTCTCTCTCTCTCTCTCTCTCTCTCTCTCTCTCTGTTCTGCTACTCTAAGACTTCAGAAACCTCTAGGAAAAACTAGCATGAATTAACATTTAAAGCCTTGGATTCGATCAATTCAAACCCACTATTTAAAACTCATTATAGCGGTCAAGCAGGGTCTGTGTCAAAAGCAATGTTCTGGGGAAACACCTTCAATCACAGTTAAATGTTTTCATTATCAAAAGAGCAATCCAAGATCTTTATTGATTAATGCTGTAGTCCTCTTATTGACTGCCATAAAAGAATACCCAGCAGCATTTTCATGGTGAATACCTTCATTTTATCTGAGTAGGATATATGCAGTCACCTGAAATAGTTAAAATTATCATCTGGTTGGCTAAAGGGAAGAGATTCATGGAGGGAGGGGACTAAAACAGGAAAATAAATGTGTTTCCTACTTATTTAAATTAGATGGGGAGGATACATTCGTGGAATGAGGGGGAACAGAGTATACTGCCTCAACCTGGGTTTTAAAAATTGAGTAACCTTACAGCTAAGCCAAAACTTAACACAACCCAAACACTATTTCCTAAGTATTTAGTTCAAAGTAGTAAGTACTGATTTCTAGAGAACCCAGGCAATGCGATTGAAAGCTGTACTAAATAGGATAAATTCAGGAGGATTCTGGATTAAAGCTGTCTTTACTTGTAATTTACATTTTTTTACTACTTAAATGTATATCACAAATCGATAATTCTAGCTTCATAAAGGACCTTGGATGACTTTGTTAAAGGACCACACTTTCCAATAAACACTTCTATTAAAAATTTCATTTTAGAATCATTTAAATGGTTAGAATTGCAGCTATCAGTGGAAATGAATTTAGGTGTGAGATCAATTTCCATGAAAGGAATATGTTTCTCCCTTCATGTGCTTGTTTGGCATGCTTTTAGATTCAGATTTGTGATTTTACTAAGTCATTATACATATATTTTAGCACCTTTTCTTGTTAACAGTACAACTTAACTGCTTTTAATCCAAGCAATTCCTTCCTTCAAACTTCTGCTGAATGTAACTTTTACAGCTTTGGAGAGAATGTTTATTCCTCTTTCCTTATGCCACAAGTATTATTTTAATATTTCTTTCAAGTATAGTCAATACTCCTCAGATTATCCCATAAAACAGAAACGAAGGAAAATTGCCTAATTCATTTTAAGGACCCAACAAAGAAATAGAATTGCAGAACAACTTCCCTTGTGAACAAAGGTACAAAATCATTCAATAAAATACTTTCAAACCAAATCTAAGATCAGATCAAAAAGATCATCCACCATGATCAAGTAGGCTCCATCCTAGAGATGCAGGGATGGTTCGATATGTGTAAATGGATAAATGTAATCCACAATATAAACTGAAAGCCAAAAATAAACACATGATCATTTCTTTAGATGCAGTAAAGGCCTTTAACAAAATCTAACACCCTTCCATGGTAAAATTCTGGAGATACTAGTGATACAAATGGCATACCTAAATATAATAAAAGCAGTTTACATCAAGCTTATAGCCAATATCAACTTAAATGGAGAGAAATTCAAAGCAATTCCACTAAAATCAGAAACAAAACAAGGCTGTCCACTGTCTCCATATCTATTTAATATAGTACTTTAGGGGTCAGATAGAACAGTAAGAAAACTGAACAAGATCAAAGGGATAGAAATTGGAAAGGAAGAAGTCAAAGATTCTTCATTTGTAGATGATATAATACATGAGTGACCCAAAAATTTCACAGCTACTAACCATTTAAAGAAAAGTAGATAAATACAAAATTAATACACACACACACACACACACACACATACACCAGTAGCCTTCCCATATACAAATGACAAATAGACTAAGAAAGAAGTGAAGGAGACAACAATTTCACAATAGCCTCAAATAATATAAAATATCTTGGGGGTAACTCT
Organism: Bramus lutescens; assembly: GCA_001685075.1. Taxonomy (NCBI): domain Eukaryota; kingdom Metazoa; phylum Chordata; class Mammalia; order Rodentia; family Cricetidae; genus Bramus; species Bramus lutescens. The sequence goes on from LOEQ01001879.1 coordinate 132,090, forward strand.
AACGAAACAAGTAAAAGATTTTATGATTAAAAACTGCAAGTCCATGAAGACCCCAGAAGGTGGAATGATCTCCCATGCTCATGAACTGGCAAGATTCATTTAGTAAAAATGGCCATTCTACTACAAGCAATCTACAGATTCTATGCAATCCCCTTCAAGATCCTAGCACGGTTCTTACAGATCTTGAAAGGACAATACTCAGCTTCAAAAGGAAACACACACACACACACACACACACACACACACACACACACAAAACCAAAACAACAAAACTGCTGGATGTGCAGAATTTCTGATTTCAAGTGTACCAAAAAGCTATAGTAATAAAAACAGCATGATATTGACAAAACAAACAAACACACAAAAACAAGACATATTGATAAATGAAATCAAATTGAAGACCCAAACATACATGGATACACTTTGAATGGCTGATTTCTTAATAAAGAAACGAGAAGTATACATCAGGGAAAAAAAGCAACTCCAACAAATATTGCCAGTCAAACCAAATGGTTGCATACTTAAGAATGCAAATAGATCCATACTTATCACTTTACACAAAATTCAACTATAAGTATATCAAAGTCCTCAATATAAAACCAGATACACTGAACCTGATCTAAGAGAAAGCAGTAAATAGGCTTGAACTTGTTTGCACAGGAAAAGACTTTCTAAACAAAACACCTTAGCACAGGAACTCAGACCAACAATTAATAAATAGGACCCCATGAAAATGAGGAGCTTCTGCATGACAAAGCATGTCATTTTGATAAAGCAGCAGTCTACACAATGGCAAAAGATCTTTATGAACTACACATCCAGTAGAGAGCTAGTATTCAAAATACATAAAGAACCTAAGAAGCTGGTTATCAAGAAAACAAATAACCCATTTTAATAATGTGGTATAGGTCTAAACAGAATTCTCAAAAGAGGAAAGTTAAATGGCTGAGAAATACCTAAAGAAGTGTTTGGCACCTTAGCCATCAGTGAAATACCAATTTTATCTTACACCTGTCTGAATGACTACGATCAATAGAACATGTGAAAGCTCATGTTGGTGAGGATGTGGAGTATCATAGGTACATTCATACTTTGCTGATAGGAGCGGACTCACAGAACCACTACCTTAAGATCCAGCCATAAAACTCTTGGGCATATACATAAAGGATGCTTCATTCTACCACAAGGACACTTGCTCAACCATGTGCATTGCTGATCTATTTATAATAATGGGAAACAATTTAGCTATCCCTCAACAGAAAAATGGATCAAGAAAATGTGGTATTTACACAATGGAGACTTAGCTGTTAAAAAAAAATGACATCAAGGCTGGGCGGTGGTGGTGCACACCTTTAATCCCAGCACCTCGGAGGCAGAAGCAGGCAGATCTCTGGGAGTTTGAGTCTGATCTACAAAAGCTTGTTCTGGGATAGGCTCAAAAATTACAGAGAATCTCTGTCTTGAAAAAGAGAGAGTGAGAGAGTGAGAAAAAAGAATGATATCATGAAATTTTCAGGCAAACAGATGGAACTAGAAACAATCATCTTGAGTGAAGTAACCCAGACTCAGAAAGACAAATATGATATATATTGGATTATATGTGGCTATAAGCTGAGAGTCAATGATAACTAAACTACGGTTCATAGAACCACAGAAGGTAGGTATACAGGACTAAAGAGAACAGATAGGTCTCATTAGGAAAGGTAAATAGAGTAGATATTTAAGGATGGATGAGGATCCTGGAATGGGAAAATTAAGTTGGGAGGAGAAATGGATTGTGGTGGCGGAATACATGGGGAGAGAGAGTGAAATTAAGGGGCATTTGAGAGATAGTATAGAAATGTAATACAGTAGAAACTTCCTAAAATAAAAACACAAGTGAAGGTGATCTAAATGAAATTGCTGAATATTGGGGAAGATAGAGTTCCAAATGGCATTCTCTTGTCAGAAAACAAAGCTTCTAGCACCAGAATTGGGGTTACACAGAATCTAGTTAATGACCATATAGGAATCCTTACACAATGCAAGCTATTTCCAAGACTATCGGTTGCTTTCCACAAACTCACAGCAAGACCCCATTGTTGAAGGTAACATGTACACAACTTGTTGAAAATGGGAGTGTCCAGCTAATGCCTACATAGAGATTTATTTCATCCCTATATTCTAGCATCCTTGGCGTAGGAAAGTACTCTGCACATGCTCAAAAGAGAAATGTAAACACTAAGACAGCCACAAACTTACTGCCTTTCAGATATGCTAGGGAGATAATGGCATAAAACTTGTCGGAGTAACCAATTAAAAACCTGATTTGATATGAGGTCCAATCCATGAGAAGAAATCCATACCTGATGCTGCTAGGGTGACCAAGTACCTGAGACTAGATAGTCCAGAGACCTAGGGTAAAACTAAAAAATACCGACGTAAAAGAAGGAAAAAAATAGTAGTGATAAAATCACTCTTAATTATATTCTGTTATACTCATAGATCAATACCTTGTTTACTTATCATCAGAGAAGGTTCCTCCTTCAGCAGATGGGAACGACTGCAGAGACCCACAGCAAGATATACAGAATAAGGGACCTTGGAACACTCATCCCTAAATGTGCTATCTCTATCAAATTCTCAGAGCTCAGGAAACCCGAAGGAATGAGGCCAAAAGACAATTAGAGCCAGAGTGGATGGAGGGTACCAGGAGAACAAGGCCCTCTAAGACAGTGAACTTACAGAGTCTGAGGTAGCATGCACGGGGTCTGTATGTGTTTGCTTTATTTTCTCTGCTTTTATTATGATTTCCAATTTAGTGTTTATATGGGATTCCTGGGTGTGCAAGAAAATGGGTCCCTGACTCTTGTGCCTTCTCTTGGGCTCTTTTTCTTCTGATGGTTTGTCTTGTTCAACTTCAATGTGATAGTTTTTGTTTAATCTTAGTATATTCTATCTCTTAATGTTTCTTTTCCCTTTTATAAAACATATATTCTTTTCTCATACAATTTAATCTGAATAGAGTCCCTGCCCTTTACTTTGCCCAATCCCTTTCTACCTCCTCTGCTATCTGGATCCACTCCCTTTCTGTCTCTCCTTAGAAAGGAACAGACTTCTAGGACATAATAACAAAACATAAAAAATAAAATATAATAAAATCAAACCAAGACCATCATGTCAAAGTTGGACAAGAAAAGCCAACAGAAAAATAAAAGTTCCCCAAGAGAAGGTACAACAATCAGAGACCCACTTGTTCACATATTCAGGAATCTCATCAAAGCACTAAACTGAAAGCTGTAATATTTATCCAGAGGACCTGTGAAGACTAGGCTTTCATTGATCAGCTGTCCAGTCATGAGTAATCACACAGAAACTTTTATTAATTTCAAACTGTTTGGCTGATGGCTCAGACATATTCCTAACTAGCTCTTACATCTTAAATTAATCCATTTTAATTAGTTTATATTTTCCACGAGTCTCATGGACTTGTGGCTTGTTATCTCATATTTTGTTTACCTAGCATCTGGTGGCATCTCTTCCACTCCTTTCTCTCCATATCTTTGTTTGGATTTTCTGCCTGACTCTATTTTGCCTGACCATTGGATAAAACAGTTATATTCATCAACCAATGAGATAAACAAATATTCACAGTCTACAGAAGGGCATCCTACATCATAGACCTGTACAGGAATTCTGGGAATTCCTATGAGCTCTCTTGATTTAGATGGCCTTGTTCTCCTGGTGTCCTTCATCCCCATGGACTCCCTCACTCCTTCTGCCTCCCCTTCTTCAAAGTTTCCTGAGCTCTGAGGGGAGGGATTAGATGTAGATGTCACATTGAGAACTGTGTGATCCAAGGTCTCTTTCTCTGTGTAATGTCTAGTTTTGGGTCTCTGTATCTGTTCCAACTGCTACAGGAAGAAGGGTGTCTGATGATGGCTGAACAAGGTACTGATCTATGAGTAAAACAGAATATTATTAGGAGTATTTTTTTCTGTGTGTTTTTATTGAGGTTAATCATGGGTAGGAACTGTCACCATCAAGGTATGCCCCTCCCTTCAAGCACGTCCATTTTAATTGTCTTGGGATGCTCTTTGGGATTTTTTTTTCTTTGAATTCTTTGTAGAGCTAGCAGCAGCTTCAGGTCCCTCAGAAGAAAATTTCATTTTCTTCTTGGGGACAACGGGACTTGCTGCCTCTTCTGGTTCACTGGCCATTTACTCCTTCAGTGAGGATTTCTTCCTCTTGGGAAGACTTAAGCTGCTAGTAGTCACCTTTGGTCACTGACCAACTCCTCATTAGGAGTCTTTAACTGTTAGTTTTTGTTTATTTGTTTGTTTTATACCAGTAGCATTTGATTTTACCCTAGGTCTTTGTGCTATCTACTCTCTGATTCTTTGTCGAATGGGAGTCTTAGAATAGGTTCCATCTCATAATCTAAAAAAAAAGAAAGAGAGAAAGAAAGAAAGAAAGAAAGAAAGAAAGAAAGAAAGAAAAAAGAAAGAGAATGAATGAATAAGTGAAAATCTAGCTACTAGGATCAAGAATAACAACTAAACTGCCATTTATACATGTTGGGAGAGGAAAAACCAATTTTCCCCAGTAGAATGACCCTGGGTATATTAATCACTCCAGGACTCAGGAATTATTGACCAGTGTGTATAGAACTCCAGAGTTTTGTTGTGTGGTCTTTTATTTGGTTACAATTTGGTGTTTTATTTTTTTCTGGATGGAGCATTTTGTTTTCTTGGTTTTGGAGGATTTTGTTGTTGAATCAGGTTTTTGTTCGTTTTTTGAGGAAGAAGTTAAAGTTAGCTAGGTAGGTATGAAGAGAGGATTCTGAGACTTGGGGAGGTGAAGAATATGATCAAAATTTACTTAAACTTAAAATTTGTTTTAAATAATAAAAGTATAATTAAGCAGGCCATCTGAAGCCTTCTGGGTCTATTTTTAACAGCTGGACATTAGCCACTTGCAGAACTAATAAGCTTAAAAGTTAACCATCTGATTCTTTAAAATGTAATATGCTTATCCTAATTTATAAAATGTTCAGGAGTCTGAGGCTATCAACACATTATCAGTGCCAGTGTCTACTTTTTACTGTGTCAATAATATCCTGTAAGCACCAATGATTTCTATAAAATCCAAGTTCAATTTACAATAAGCTCACAGCAACCTCAGGATTCTGCCTACTGTAGTTGAAAATATATAGGAAACACAGGTGGTAACATGAAATTATTTATATTATTTTTGCTAAATTAAATCCTAAATCCATTATGTTCTAATTTGGAAATTATTAAGAAAAAGTGTCATTTAGATGGATAAAAAGCAACATCAGGGTGGAAATTGAAAAGGTAAAATCTGACACCATTTCCCTCTCACCCTTAACCTCTTGATATTTTTCTTCCTTCAAGTATCAGCTAGTGATTTACATCATTCAGTCCAACCTCAAATAAAGACCTACCTCAGGATTTCTGGAACATTCTCAACTAGCTCCATCTTTTAGATTCGATGGAGAAATTAGAGAAATTACTAATTTCTATCTTCCACATACTGCTATTTCCCTACCATAGCTGATGAGAATTATCTGGGTAAGTTTGTAAATACAACTATCAGGAGCCCACCTCAGGTATTCTGCATTCAAATGACTGGAAGGAAGACCTACAGAACTGGTTGGTTTTGGGTGTCCACTTGACACAAGAGTCATCAGAGAGAAAGAAGCCTCAGTTGAAGAAATGCCTCCATGAGATTCAGCTGTAAGGAAATGCCTCAATGATTGATGAGTGAGGGAGGACACAGTCACAGTGGTTGGTGCCATCCCTGGGCTGGTGGTCCTCGGCTCTATAAGAAAGCAGGCAGAGCAAACCAGGGGGAGCAATCCAGTAAGCAGCACTCATCCATGGCCTCTGCATCAACTCCTGCCTCCAAGTTCCTGCCCAATTTGAATTCCTATCCTGGCTTTCCTTCATTAATGAACAACAATGTAGAAGTGTAAGCCATACAAATGCTTTCCTCTTCAGCTTGATCTTTGGTCATGGTGTTTTGTTGAAGCAATAGAAAACCTAGCTAAGACACCCATAGATCATTGTGGCCATTAACTTCCTTGATGCTCCTGATAATTAAGTTTGAGAGATACCTGTACTGTTGTCTTCCAGAAAGGAGAGCTGGCGATTGTTAAAAATTAAGTTCAACGTTCTACAGACTGTCACATTTACATTCTTTGGGATCTTGTTCTTTGCCACAGATATGATGGTAATTGGGATACTTTTAGACATGAATACATTCATTCTTCAAACACCTATTCAATATTGTTTTCCAAGTTTACATTATCATGCAGAAGAGAGATGGCAATAAATGGGATGTTCCATGAGCATGTGATCAAACCGGACTCTCTGAATGTGGCTGACAATGAGGGCTGAC
>LOEQ01001879.1:138672-161252 GCA_001685075.1 Bramus lutescens
GGGAAATGGGAGGAGGGGAGGAGGTGGAAATTTTTAATAAATAAATAAATTTTTTAAAAAAGAAATGGAATGTTATACTTGCAATGACAAAGCCAGCTTAGGGTAATAACAAAATAAAAATAATACAGATGAATTTTAAGCACCATGTTATATCATGACATAATAATTATATTTTTAGTTATAGCTTCTGGACAGAGCTCATAAAAATGTAGTAATGTCCTATAGTAATATCTTTGAACACAATTTTTAGTTTTTACTGAGAGAGTAAAGTGAAGAAAGATTTTTCATATTCCTTATGAGAACATGTAAACCAATTTGAGTTTATGTTGATGAATTGGCCTTTGGAAATCCCCTGCAAAGGAAAGGTTGGTTCCCAGAAAAACAAATCACATGATTAGAAAGTTCAAACCATAAATCTTTAGGGAGGAGAGAGAAACTAGAAATTTAATTATTAGGGACCAATAATTTGATCAAAGGTATATATTACATATATTATATATATATATTAAAATCTCTATCAGACTTTAAATATTTAAATCCATAGAATTTCTACACTGGCAAGCCCAGAAGTGCCAGGAGAGCAGAGAGTTCAGACAGGGCAATGGAAACTGAACGTATCCCTGATGACATAGCCTCTCTATATATGTTTTCCTTTATGATAAACTGTAAGTATGTTCCTGTATTCTAGCAAAATATCAACCCCAAGGAAAAAACCCTGGTAATGTGTCTACCACAGGTATGAGAGAGCCCCATCTTCCTCTAAAGATTCAGCCAGGGGGCAGCCTTTTTGACCAGACCTCTAATGTGGATTCTGTTGAAATGTCAGACAGTGTTGTAAATGAGGTAAAGTATAGGAAACAATTGGTGTCAACAAAGAACTAGAGAACAGCTTAATGCAGAACCCCCATCTACCCTTCCTTCCACATACCATATTTGGTGTCAGAAGTATTATGATAGTGACTCAGAGCAGGCTGATTTTCCCTTATTTACACAATAATATGAATAAGAGCAAAAGCATCCAAAAATTAAAAGTAGAGGCAATGTAATCCTTACTGGTAGATAGAGACACAGTAAGATGAAGAATGAATTAGTGTAGTGGTATCAAGCTCATGTGGCTTTCTAACATGGATGGGATTAGAAAGAGAATGACTAAAGTCTTCATTCTTTAAACAATTTCGTTATTAATTATTTGAAATGTTCACATCCTCTCCTTTTCCAACTCCTCACATACCACCATCCAATCTGCCAATTCCAATCCACTCAACTTCAAGATTCTTTCTTTACCCTAAATCGAGTCTAGTTTTTATTACCCTACAACGCTTGGGCATAGAGCCAGTAGGGTAAGTGGTTGGCCTACATACACATCATTAAAGAAAATTGACTCCCCTTCTCTCAATAACTATCAAAATGCCAATGGCTCCTCAGCTAGTGTTGGTATTTTGTTCCTACCACTTCCAACCATGCTGGCATTTTGTCTGGCTTGAGTTGTATCAGATCTTAAGCACACTGTAAGTTCGTATGTGTAACTGCCCTGCTATATCCAGAAAACACTTAAAAATAACTCATCTACCATCTTTACAATCTTTCTATATTTACTTCTACTAAGATCCTTAAGGTTAGGGTGAGGTGTGTAAAATACATGTTTCCTTTAAAGCTGAGAGCTCCAAACTCTCTTATTTACTTCTCATTAATCAGTTGAGTCTCTGTGCTAAATGCCACTGCTTCAAGGAAAAGCTTCTCTGGAAAGTATTGAAAGGCTCACCGAGCAATAAATAAGTCATAAGGAGTCATTTTAATACTCTGTCCATTAAACAGAATAACAGTATTGAGTTCTTCTCTAGGACCTATCTAGCCACAGGTTCTTGACTCATTATTAGGCCTTAGAGTCAATTATAAAGTGGTTGGTTACTCCCATAATATTCATGATAGTATTGCACCAGTGGTAATAATATTGTCAGGAAAGGCAGTGTTGTTGCTTGCAGGGTTCAAATGTAAGTGAGATTGGTGGTTGGTTAAGTTTCTCCTCTCAAAGCACGCAAAGTAACTTCCAGTACCATAAAAGCTAGCCAGTAAGGATCTAGCATCCAGATAAGCTATTGTTATATAAAACTGGATTTATATTTTATCTTCAAACTCATCCTATCTGACTTCTCTGATGCATGATGACATATTTCATAAACCTGTAGCCAAAAGGGATATCAGGTAGCATAGACTCAGGCCTTTTTAGGGGTTCCGATTCATTGGAAAATAATCAGTTTGCACAGATTTTTGAAGTAGTCAAAGATCTACAAGCTACTCCAGGGCCACATTTTCCTAAGGAATCTGCTCCATGCATGATGAATGATTTCTCTCTGACTCTATACTACATCTTCCAAGCTTAATATCATTGTTCTAACTTCACTGTTAGTTCTATCCTGGGGTGAGGGTGGGGATACTGTTTACTGAATATGGGAAACAGAAACCTGAAGCACAGGTCAAGGGTGGCGACAGTTACTAGAGATAAAGGATATTGTTTGCAAAAAGAGGCAAAAATATTAGAAAATTAAATGATGAATGTCAGAAGTTACAGAGATACATTCACAATGGGAGTAATTCTAGTAGCAAAATGAAGCAATGGAATTAGGAAACGTAGATGGCCAAATCAAAACACAAGGTAGGATTAGTATAAATGAATCCAGATCAAAATGAGAAACAAAATACGGAAACACTTATTTAGTAGAATCTCTTGGACTACTGAATGACTGGGGTTGGAGAGTGAGGGAGATGGGGTAATGCTAACTCTATGCTCTACAGGCATACAACCAGGTGTGAGATATTTTCAGGATATAACATAGCCTCCACCACATAGTGTCTACCCTCAGGAGGTCCTAATGAGTAGATGCCACATCTCTGAAACATTAAAACCACTATTTAAACTGTACTAATATACACTATAGTCTACATGTTGCTAATTAAAATTGAGAGCTTGAGATACTGCTGTTGCAACTACAACTGGATTTTCCATTGAAATTTTTAACGACAGTGAGCTTTGCAAAGGAAAACAGTTCCCTAAATGTAAATGTCTTTGTTAGTAAATTTTTAGTTGTTAAAACTGTCATTAATTAAAATTTAAGGCTAGTTTCAATAAATCAAATAATCCAGCATGGAACTATTCAAATCCAAATAATTTAAAAACTCACTACTTACATACATTTATGAATATTAAATTGAAGATGTAAACTTTATATACAACTGATGAACACATTCACTGGGGAAAAGAATTATATCAGTCTTGCATGCTCCAGTAGCTTTTCATTGTGCTGTTCATTATTATGGACAATAGAATGATCTAGGCACAATATGAAAGCTATTTAAATTTCCTAAATGCATCCCTTTTAGTAGACGTCATTGTCATCTTTGAAAACAGCTTGTGAGACCAATTCCATACTTTATTTAACTGTGCTCATCAGTATCTTACTGGTGGACCCCCTCACGTTTATCACACACTTAAAACATGCTACTTGTAGATTTCATTCAGAGAACATACATGTTAGGTTTGCGACTATTCATGATAGAAAACACTCTCTTTATAAGAGAGCTCTTTGTTTAAAGTGTGTTTTTCATCTCTCTGAGAAGAAATAAGGAAGGGGAATAAGGTACAAGTAACTAATCATTTCTTTTTAGTTTCTGTTTTGAATTTATTTAGTTAGCTTACATAAGCAGGTTCCTATTTAATTTTCTTAATACTGCTTTCAGATGTTTGAGATTATAATATAATAATATCATTTCTCCCTTCCCCTTCCTCTCTCTAAATCTTCCCATATATTCTTTCTTGGTGTCTTTCAAATGCTTGGCCTCCTTTTCACTAATTGGTATATACATATACATATATATATATGCTTATATATCTCTAAATACATAAACACAGCCTTCTCAGTCTATATATTGCTACTTTTATGTATGTTTTCAGAGCTGATTGTCTCACATTGGACAACCAACTTGTGTGTTCCTCCTTGGGGAACTCTTTTTTTACTCTCGGCATTCCTTAGCTGCTTTTAGATTTTTATATAGGGTCAAGGCCTCTTGGACTTCCCCCCATCCACTGTATCATTCTCAAAAAACTGAAAGAAACTCTATTATAGGATCCAGTGATGCTACTATTTGGAATATGCTGAAAGGAATTGACATCTACTCATCTAATAGCTTGTTGGTCATCTTACAACCAACAAAAGGAAAATTAAAATGGTAAATATATATTATGGAATACTATTCAGCTGTAATGAAAGAAAAGATGTAGGTTAAAATCAAATCCTTTAGGACCACGGACTTTGAGGCTTATATCAGGGTTCAACAAGGGCTCAACATTTTTATCTTGTTCATTCTGTTGATTGCCCTTTCTCAATGCACACAATACCACCTCCAAGACATCTTGTTCTAAACAGCAATATTTCCAAAAGCATGTACCATTGTATGAAGGCAGAAAATGTGTTTGACAAACTTGAAGCACTCTAGAAAAAAAAATTGTTGACTGCTAGAAACCAGAGTACTTTGACCATCTGCCATGACTCTAACTTCTCTCTGTGGATGCTCTTTGAAAATTACTGTGATGATCAGGTAATCCTAACCTCCCTTCAGTCGAATATCTTCTATCAGAACTTTTCAGGTACTGTGGGACCCTGTAAAGATTTGTCACTTATATTTATTTAATAAAATGATGATTGGCCAGTAGCCAGGCAGGAATTATAGGCAGGGAAACCAGATAATGAAAATTCTGGGGAAAGGAAGCCATGTGGCTAACACAGACAAGAATTATGGGTTAACTTAAGATGTAAGAGTTAGTTAGTAAGAAAGCCTGAACTAATAGGCCAAGCAGTTTATAATTAATGAAGACCTCTCTGTTTCTTTGGGACAGAAAGGCTGCAGGACCTGGCGGGACAAAAATCTCTGTCAACATTCAAGTGCTACATAGTCTTTCCTGTACTCAATAAATCATGCATATTTAGCAACATCTATGGAAGTTCTCTGTTAAGCATTGGTTGTTCATTGGTTGTTCATCAGTGACCAAGACAATTACCTCTGTAAGAACATGTACAAATTCCTTACATTTCACTATAAGCAGTTCATTTTCTTAAGACAGTAAATAGCACAAGTCAGTTGTCAATTCCAATTTCTTCTAATATACTCTTTTGTTATTTTGTGCCCCTCCACATCCCAGGAGCTGGGGACCAAACCCAAGACCTTGTGCTTGCTTCACAAGTGTTCTACTGTTGAGCTAAATCCTGATATATTTAATTCTTCCTACTTCTGGTTTAATACTCAACTTCAAATCAGTCCTATCAATCATGAAACTTGATTCCCCAAAACAGAACATTCTTCAAGCATCACTTAAGTCCATCTTACTTGATAGGAAAAGGTTATTTTAATCTCCATATTTAGTACTTTCTCTTATAATTTATTGCAATATTACAATAGTGAGCTTTTTATTTGAAGGTTAAAGTGAAGAGCCATATTTACCTGTTTGATAGGAAATTTTTCCATTCTTACTTTTCTCAGAGTCCCAAAACCATTATTTTTCTGACCCTCTGTGCTCTCCAGGGCACATATAATGATCACCTGGTATTGATTCCTCCTTGAGATCTGTACCACAGCAATTGTGACCTCTGACTCCACATTTTCTCATTGAAATGTGCATTCTGCTCCTGCTAAAAAGCAGCCCACATGGTTTGTCTTTTGAAGCTGAAGCCTCAGCCTAAAATTTCATTTGCTATTACATTTCCTTTTCCTTCAGCAAAAGGAAAGGTTCAACAAGTGAACACCATTCATTCAGCAGCATTCTTTTCTATTGGAGACTGTACAACATCTGCAATTGCAGGCTCAAACAGGGGGTCAAACGCATAGTAGCAAGTGATGGGCTTTGAAAGCTTTTTTTTTCCACTTTCCAAAAAAATTCTATGAGCTCCACACTGTTCTAGCACAGTGAGACTTTCCTAAATAACTTATATTCAAACTTTTGCTTTGTCGTATCCATAGAATTTCACTTATAAAGTAAGGTTCACAGGGGTCAAAGAAATACAGAAGTGTCTGAATGCTAAGACTGTTATTATAAAGCCAAGAACAGTATAAATTGTGGCATTTACCTCAGGAGAACAGCTGTATTTTTAAAACCTGTTATTGTCCTCGAGCTTTTGTGTGTTTCAGAGCTTTAAATCAATACATAATCCTATAGAATGTTTTGTTCATTTAATAAATATTTACAAAGAACATCCCATGAGGCTGTGGAACAGGTTTTCTCTTTTTTTAAAGGGGATATACAGAAATGAGGTTGGATTCATGGTGCTAATTAGACATTTATTTGAGGAATGCAATGGAGAATATACACAATTCTCAAGATGGATTTTTTCTCCATTTTCTTCTAACCATTCAACAGTATATGACAGCAGACTATGGGAAAGGAACCATATTGTAGATGTCTTGCTTAAGAAAGAATGGTACCAAAGAAAGGCACTAGCACACTGCCTTAGGGATTTTACTTTAGTCTTTTGTTCACTCATTAAATCAGGCAGTGAATATCACCTATGTTCCACAAATACATCAGACACCATCGTGCATGCTGTTGTTATCAAATCTCAAAGAACCTCAGTTCTCATGGAAGAGGGAATATATCAAGAAATATCACAATTATCCAACTATAAACCCAGAAGAGTTCTGTAAAGAAACCATGAACCTGATGCTAAACAACACAAGCCATTCATAATTGCTCTACTCTTAACATGCAAATCAAAGCTGTTAGGAAGTTGGGTAATTTTACAGAGAATAAAAATCCCTGAGTGAGACATTTCAGTTACCATGCATAGACTGATACTCTGAATATGTTCCTATGAACATAGAAGCACTCTCTTAAAACATATAAGCTTATGTGTTGTGGTCTTCACTTTATTCCCAGATGATAAAGCGTGACTCCTTCCTTCCTTCATTGTTGAAGACCTAGTTCTATGTCATTACAGAGGCGCAATTTATGAAGTAACAGATATCCCACTAGAGAGTCTTTAATCTAGACCTACATCAGATTTTTCCCATCTACAATATGGAATACTACTTTCTCCTGTGGAATTATCATGACAAATGAATTATACAATTTGATTATTGAATCTAATCTTGTAACTAATAAATGCAATGCAAGATAGATTATCCTTCTGGTATCCGCTGTGTTGGTGTATGTGTGTGTGTGTGTGAGAGAGAGAGAGAGAGAGAGAGAGAGAGAGAGGAGAGAGAGAGATGTTTTCTCATTAATACACCCTAATTTGACTTGTTTTGTTAATGGTTCAATTTCCAAGACAAATCATAGACAACTTCACAGATGACTTCTTGGTCATGTCATCTAAGAAACACTTCAAGCTGAACATTTCAAAACCCGAGACATTATACACTGTTTTTGTTTTGTTTTGTTTTTTATTTGTTTTTGTTTTTATCATATTGCCACTGTATTTCTCAGGGCAACAGCAGAATTCACAGGACTGCCCAAGTTTGAAGTTATACTTGTCTTTTCTTTATCCATGAAACTTTATATTTAGCAATCTAAGAAACTGTGTTGACTTTCAAATCCTACTGTGAGCCATATTAGCTCTCTGCTTCTTGAGTCTATATAGCAAACAGGGTGGCACTTCTTAAATAGATAATAGGTATCATTCACCCACTCAAAAGTGTGACTTTGCTGTCTTCGTATTACATTTGTAATGAAAGTCAAAGTACCCCCCAGAAGGTATGTGCCCCTTTGTGATTTACTTTGTGAACTACACCCATAATTGTGATACACTATTTTCTCACTTCATTCTTTACATTTTTAGCCACTTGCTCTTATTATGCACACTATTCTGTCTGCTTGAAATGTTCTTCCCTAAATGTCCACTGAGGTCAGGCACTCAACTCTAAAAGTGCACTCCCTAATTCTATTCTTTTATTAAAATAAGAACACCATTCTCCTATTTTAAACCGTCTGTAGACTCCTCTAACTTTAGAATACAGGTGATAATGCCCATCTTACTTGGAGCAGCTTCCATATTCTTTCAGGGGAGCAACTATGGGCTCACTGTCCACCCTGCTATCTCACTACAACTTCTTCCTGCCTTAGTTTTACGCCTGAAAACAGGGAAACATTCTTTGGCATTGTAAGAATAATGCCTGGATTCAAAGCAACTCTCTCTTCAGTTCTGACTCTCCACTCTCACAGTTATATCCTTTGAGAAAAAAGAACAGAAACAAAATGGGAAACAAATAAAAGAAATTTGCCCTCATTTTGATTACATACTGTGCTCTGATTTTCCCTGCCCAGCTCTGTGCTTCACAACATATTTTACAACTCTGGTCTGGCATCTAAAGTTAAGCTTCAGGCTTCCCTACAGCCATTTGAAAATAAAAACCATTTTCCCTCCTCATGCATTTAACTTCATAGGTGCCTTGCTGTCATCAACGCTCTGCCCATCTCCAGTCAAGTGGAACAGAAGAACAGTGGGGTTGACCATTGGCACCAGACAATGGTGTTCGGTAATTGACTGTTGCTCTTCCATCTGCTGACTCACAGCCCATCTAGAAGCCTAAGGGAAGTCTTTGACAGAGAGACAGAAAGTGTAGAGAAATGTCAACTGAGAAAAATCATCATGGCTAAATTCATTTCTTTCCTTTAGATTCTTTTACCCATAGCCTTAATATTTAGGTTTTACTCCAAAATGTTTATGATCCTGTTTATTTCATCCATTTGGCTTCCAGCCTACAAAATATTTATCTATCACCTCTTCCGAGTAACAATTATTACAACGGAGATATAGGGTAAATAAAACACATTGGCTGGCATATAGCAGGTACTAAATTGTAAGTTTAAGTGATAAATTGATGACCTGGAAACATGTTATCAATCCTAGAAAATATTAGGATATCATACATCATACAATTTGGTCTATAAAATAAAACTATGCAATTTGTTGATTCCCACTTGAATTAAATGATTCTAGAGGGGTATAACTGGTAAATAAGAAGCACAGTGTCAAACCATGTACTAATTACTATGACTTTATAGAAAAATCAAGCACATTTTTCAGTATAAATATATATGGAATGAAGGAAATTTAATCTAAAGTAGAGTTAAACTTTGATTAGCTATTGGCCAAGGGGGACCAAGGAATGTAAGCTCATTGGCTACAATAAAATACGTGCTAGCAGATCCAGCTACTTAATCGAGAGGATCAAGAATGAGATGAAAATACAAGACTGGGCCCAGTGTAGAAAGTCCTACCACATGAAAATATAAATCTTTTCCTTTATTTCCAGACAAGAAAGAATATATAGAGGGAGAAAGTTGTGTCTATATATATTTAGGTGTGTGTGTATACAGATATGGATACATGAAAAGAGGCCATGATTTGGGGAATGTGCAGGGGTGGGGTACATGGAGGGAAAAAGGGAAGCAGAAAATGACATATTTAACTTAAAAAGATTCAAAAAGGAAACTGGGTATGGGCCAGTTTCAGTGTCAAAAACAGCAATTTCAGATGTGTTTCTCTTTTCTCAGAAAGCCCATGAAAATGTAATTCTTTCTGGTGGGCTCCCTATGAAATAGAATATACAGTGATTATAAAACACACAGTTTCATATTCCTCCTTGCCACATAACAAAGTGATTTGTCCAGGGTTAGAGAGATGATTCAGTTGTTAAGATTATTTCCTGTTCTTCAAGAGCACCTGAGTTTGATGTCCAATACCTAGATCATACCCCTCACAAATATATGCAACTCCAGGTCCAGGAGAGTCTGATATCTCTGGTCTCTATAGGTACCTGCATTTATTCCTATATGTCTACACACAGACACACATACACTATACAAAAATAAAAATAAAATAGATCTTTCTTTAAAAAGTCTCATAACAAATGCTTTAAAATCACATATTTACTAGGAATTTAAAGATGAATTTAAATTCCACAGCCCATTTTATGAGGTTTCAGTTATGATAGATGTAGGATATCTCTTCATAAATGTTAATAGCTCATAAGTACGAATTTGCTCATTTGTTAATAGGAATATTTATTTGTATGTTTGAAAGTTCTACCCATAAGAAAAGTTCATAAAAATATTTAGGATAATTTTTAAGCTGAAAAAATGAAATGTTACTGCTATAATTCAGAAAATTGGTTTGGTGTGTACCCACTCACAACAAGAATCAGTAGTCACCTATAATAGACTTCCATTTGTGCTCAGACATGTTTCATTTTTTTCATTATGCAGCAGAATTTCCAAGTTATAAATCAGGAATCACTGTACTGTGTGAAACCCTTAAGCAACAGCCCAATGCAGTTAGAACAAAATCAGAACCACTCAAGAAAATGCTAGACATATTGTCTTCCACCTCCACTTCAGGTTTGAAACAGTTCAAAAAATAAATTCCACATAATATGCCTTCTCCTTCTAAAAAAAATAAAGTAGAAGGCTGAGTGGTGGTGATGCATTCCTTTAATCCCAGCGCTCAGGATGCAGAGGCAGGAGGATCTCTGTGAGTTTGAGGCCAGCCTGGTCTATAAAAACAAGTTCTAGGACAGCCAGGGCTGTTACACAGAGAAACCCTGTCTCAAAGAAGAAGAAAAAGACACTACTTTAGCTATTTGGGTTTCAGACTTGCCAAGACTTGACTTATTCTTTTGTTAAAGTTTTTTTTTTAATCTTTAATTATGAGTAAATGTATACGTGTGTGGTATAGGCACATAAGTGCAGGTGCCTGCAGAGGCCAGAAGAGGGCATCAAATCTCCTGAGTTGGAGTTGCAGGTAGCTGGGAGCTGCCTAATAGAGATCTTGGAAACTAAACTCAGTTCTTCAAAGAAATCAGTACATAGTTTTAATCCCTGAGTCATCTCTCCAGTCCAACTTCTTTTGAGATTACCTTGTTTGTTTGTCTCTTTAGTGTGGTAGGTGTGCGGGTGTGTGTTCTTGTGCATCACTATGTGGATGAGAAAGTCAGCTGATAACCCACAGGAGTCATTTCTCTCCCATGATCATATGGCTTCCAGGGATCAAACTTAGATCGTCTGGTTTAGCAGAGAGTGCATTTCTTTACCTTTGAACCATCTTGCCACTCCCATAGCTAACCTATACTTGTTTAAGTTGTAGATATAAATATTTTCACAGGACAAGTCCTCTTCTCCTTCCTATTTAGTTTATGTTATTGTTGCTATTTCTTAATTACAGGCTAGCCTATATGCCTTGTGTTCATATGGTAGGCTTGTGTGTTTTATTGGTTTTTATCTTAGATTGTAACTATAAAAAATCTAGTTATCAATTTGTCTCCATCATCCAAAACCAAGTAAGTATTTGACTAACTAGAGAACTGGTTGAGTAAAGAAATTACCTTTGAGGTTTCATTTTTGGGTATCTGCATTTTTTCATGAGATAGCTCAGGGTGTTTTCCAGAATGTAAGAAATTAATCACCTGGTCTCTAATTGATTAATGCTATTGTGTGTTAAAATTTGATTTGTAAAACTTTCTGTGGTTTGTCTTTTTATAGGCAGCAAAAAAAAATCAGCTTATTTTCTAAAATGCACACCAACAATATGAACCCACTTGTTGTAGATAGATTAAAAGGCACATGAGACCAAAAGTGCTGCCTCAACAGTGTTAGCAACAGTAACTCCAAACACACCCATCTAGAGCACAGGAATCATTCACTCATTTCCCCATCCTATCAGGTTCTCTTCAATCCCTGCAACCTCGATTCTACTCTGTCATAATTAAGCACTCATGAATCCAAACACCTACAGCTACTCATATCTACCACTAGAGTGAAAAATCTATTTAACTTTTTTCTATCTGGTTCTTATATAAAACTGAATCATCTTTTTGAACTCAAATCACAGTGATTTATAAACCTTGCCCTCATACTTATTGTACAATAGTAATCAAATATTGTGATGAATTTATGCTTTTAAACTAAATGTAACATCCTCATCAGACTCAGTTTAAAATATATATATGAGCATCCATCACTAATCTTGGCACCTATCAATCACAGTTTTAAAACAACAACTAGGACACTGTGGTCTATCATCTTAGCCCTATTTTCACACAGTAAAAATTATTTGTACTGTTATGAGTTACTATTTTTGTGATTATAACTTGATTTTAATATCTTTCATTTTAATTCCCTCCCTCCAAAATCTCGTACATAACTCCATACAAAAATAATATTTGATGATTTACAAGGAATAAGGCGCAACATCCATGGCAAAGTTCTCCTGAAATTCATAAGGTTCAATACATACTACTCCAAAAAGGGACACCTATGCACCTGAGAAAGCAAACCAAGAAGGGTTTGTCAGTTTCTTGTCTATCCTAAAGTTAATAAAATAAAAGATAGGAAAGGTTTACTGATCACCTCTTTCAACATTTACAAAGACCATCATAAAACTGCAGGAGGTCCTTCTGTTTGTGTGTTGTTTTTATTGGATAATGAATAAAGAAACTGTCTTGGCCTAGTTGATAGGGCAGGACTTAGGTAGGCAGAGTAGACAGAACTGAATGCGGGGAAGAAGGGCAGAGTGGCAGATGCCATGGATCTCCTGCCTGAGATGGACACTGGTTAGAATCTTGTCGGTAAGCCACAGTCACATGGCAAGATACAGATTAATAGAAATGGGTTAAAATGAGATGTAAGAATTAGCCATTAAGAAACTAGAGTTAATGATCAAGCAGTATTTTAATGAATACAGTTTCTGCATGGTTATTTTGGGTGTAAGCTAGCAGGGCAGCCAGGACAGAACAAAGGGATCCCTCTTACCCAACAATTTGGCGCTCCAACGTGGAAAAAAAAAGTGGCAAAGAATGTGGAACTCTAAAGACACAGAGCACTGAGATTAAATTCCTTTCTAATATAGCCTCCTCATTTTTGGTCAGACCCTTTGTTCAATCCTATTTTTTTGCAGCATCCTAATGCTTCATCAAACCTGGTGAAGGGTTTTATGAGGCTTAATTGTTCCCTTGGTTCACAATTTCCTAATGAAGGCTTCTTGGCCAAGCAGAACTTGTACAAAATATACCCATATGCTTTATTTTGTTAATGTGCTCTTGTTAAAAGAGTTGGAGCCAATTATATATGATATAAAAGATTAAAAAACATTCACATAGCATGGTTGTGATAATGTTGAACAATGATGTTTTAGACTATAAAAAACAACTGAATTTTTAATATTTCCTACCTGGTCTTATAGAAAGAAATCAAGGAAAGGGTTGCTGTATTAGTCAGGGATATCTCACTGGAAAGCAAAGAAGCATATATTTCCATGAAAGTTTTCTTGGGGGTGGAATTAGCTCTATTCAAAACTTCTCCATATTCTATCCCCTACTCTACAGTGCACAGACACTTGTGGGAAAGTGCACTTGGCATCGACTCCACTAGTCTCATTTTCTCAAGCAATGGCATAGTTTCTGAGGCAAAAACAACATCATTTCTAATTTGTTGACACTTGCAAAAATACTTCTTGTAACTACAAATTGACCTAAAAACTGAGGACATTCTTCTCAGGCAGTCCTTCTTACTTACTTAACTGACTTCTCATGAAAATGGGTTATGTGGAGGAACAGAGTAAAGAGCACTAACATTTTTTTCTCAAGTAGTATACTTTTGCTCAACTTAACAATACATCTCGAAAGAAAGTCAATATTTTCTTAAGCTTCCAGGACAAAATTAAAGAAAAGAAAGGAGGAAGGGAGGGAGAACAAAGAGTAGGTTTATTCTTAGACTTTGTAAACTAATGGAATAAATAAGTTGACATTTTAATTTACTTGATGATAAATTCTAGGGGTAATTGAAATGATGAGAGAAAATTAGCATGACATTTTTTTTGTACCAGAGAGCCTTCCACAGATATGTTTGTGCTTTGTGTGTTCTTTTTAGTTTTGACTTCCTCACCTCCATTTACAACATACAACACAAGTCTAGAAAAGCATGCTTGTCCACAAATGCACCTTCCCCCTTCTCATTTTCCAAGTAATCAACAAGTTTGAACAGCTGACAGAGTCAACGAATTGTTACCCAGCACTACTGCCTCCAGTTAACATCTCCTCTGGGGAAATCTACACCAAATGAAGTCCCCTTTGTCTCTAGACAGGATCTTAAGGAAACAAGATATAAACTGAAGAAAGAGGGAGAGAGATCTTTTAGTTTGAGTGGGTTGGGAGCACATTTAAGCAGCTGTCTTTTTTGGTCTCCTTAACACTTACAAAAGCAAACAAATGAACAAACAAACAAACAAAAGACAGCAAAGAGGCCTTAAAATATTTTCCGAAGTAATCCCTTTCCAGGATAATTGCAAATGATGTTCAGTGATGGGTAGGAGGGCCATAAATATGCCGTGTATCTTCAGTGAAAGATGAATTGAAAAACCTCTCTGAATAGTTTTTATCATTTCAGGATAAAGAGTCAAATCACTCTCTCCCAGGTCCAAAAAGTCTAACTAAAAAATTTACCACACATGGATACACACAACTCAAAATTCATGGCAATATGTCTAATTGGAGAATGCTGGATATTTGAAAATTAGTCCAGCCCCTTGGATTCTTTTCTACTTAGTAGTAAACTAAAAAACACTGCAAGTGTTGTTTCTAACTTGTTCACTTTTTATTTGAAAGAAATAGCATTTAGATACTCCTTGCCTCGGCCATGTAGCCAGAGAAAAGGATTTTACAATTTCAAAGCTGGAGAAAGAACTACAGCATAAAGATATAACAGCTGATAAAAGTAATGCTGACCAGGAAGCTTTTAAATTCCTTTCAAAATCTTTTATCAAGCTATATTCTATTACAGAATATGGTAGGATTTTAAATTGTATTTTCCTGTAGCTGTTAAAGCAAGTTTGTTGTCTATTCCCTTTGTGGAAGCCCCAGGGCTATTAAACCAATACTTTAGCAGAGACAGAAAATGGCCCCAAGCCTAAGGGAGGATTTGAATCTATGGTAGTTCAGAAAAAAAACAGAAGAGCATGTCTCTTAATTCAATTGATATTTATGATGAACTAATATGTGCCAACAAATTGACAAAAATTTCTGCCAGTTTAAAGTGCTCACTATCTAGCTGAGTGAAAGAAATTGCAGATAGTAAGCGCATCACATAGGTGACTTATTAATCATACGGTAAAGATTACTGCTGTGGAAAAAAACAAAGTAAAGAAAAAGAATTGAAGATGGGGAGTATTTTACAATGTTTTATTCATTGTCAGGCATTGTAAATTTCATGTATAAAATGATATTTATGTCTCTGAAGAGTGAATAGTCAGGAGAAATATTCAAGCAAATGAAATATATGTATAATGGTCTTGAGTTTGACAAAGCCCAGCATGTTTGTCAAAGCACAAAGACTTGAGTAGCAAGATCATAAATGAGTGAAGCTAAATGCAGTTAATTTAAGGGTGAAGAGACCAATCATAAAAAGATTTAGAGTCATAATTTGAAACATGTTTAGGGACCCACCAGCAGATTTGTGGAACAGCATGAAGACACTATTATATTCAAGCTGTGTGGTATGTACTTGGAGATAACATGAGCATTTCAGAAACTAAAATGTATTAACTTTTATGAAACATTCCTTGCCTCATATTAAATGGGGTAGTATAAAACTAGTGTAGTTAACCTTGTTTAGGACAGAAGAGAATTTACTATTTTCAGGTTTGTGATATTATTAGTGTTCTTCTGTTCCTCTTAGAGGTCATGAGGCCGTTTTACTTTCCAGCCACAACTCTTATGATGGACTGAGAACTTTGACAATAACAGAGGAAAGACTAAAGTTTTAGGTCAGTATAACTTGTCTCATAGCTGAAGTGTTGATGACGACCTTCATATATTCTAGCTGTCACAGTAACTATACTCCTATCTATCCAAGCCAGAGAGGATTAACTGCTGAAGCTGAAAAATCAAATTGCAGAAGGCTGTTCTCACGGTGAGAATGATAGGCTATTAGCATATTTAAAATTTGTACAATTATGAGTAGGGGAGGTGCTGACAAGAGGCCCCTATGATAAATGTCAGGTGTTTGTACTTGATGAGATCAGACCTGCTGTGCAAAATGTAGGAGAGGCTTCATCTCAAGTCATATATGTCACCAATGTTAAATGACAATACCAGTTGCTCTAAATGCTTAGTAAGAGAATGTGTCATAAGAATGCTTGGATACCAAAACTTACTTCCACAATACAACATGCCCATTTCATGGCACAGGAGGGTGACTATACATAACAAGATATCTTGTAGTTAGGGTGTTGAATTGTGGCAAATTGAATGTAACTGGATCCCATAAGCTCACAGGGAGTGTCAATATTAGGGGGCATGACTTTGTTGGAGTAGGTGGAGGAAGTGTGTCACTGTGGAGGCAGACTGTGAGGTCTTATATGTTCAAGCCGTGCCCAGTATCCCAGACCACTTCATGCCAAATGCACATCAAGATGTTGCTTCTCTACTCTTAGCTCCTTCTCTAGTACCATGTCTGCCTCCATGCCAGCATGTCCCAACATAATGATAAAGGACAAAATCTCTGAAACGTTAAGCTTCCAATTAAATGTTTTCCTTCACAAGAATTTCTGGGCTTATGTGTCTCTTCACAGCAATAGAAACCCTAACTAAGACATGAATATACACACTATAAAGAACTGATTTTGAGATCATCAATATGCTAATTATCCTGATTTCATTGTAACTCAGTATACAAATAATTCAAAACACCACATTGTACTTCATAAGCATATACAAAACACTGTCTAGTCTGAACCTGTCATAGCATAGGTAAAAAAAAAAACAGGTTCTCATTAGCTGAAAGCTTAATAGAATCATGCTTGTTAAATGTTAGAAAATGAGAGTAAAATGTTTCCTAAGATCATAACTATATAGCAAAATAACAATGTGCAGTAAACAAAGATGGTGGTATAGTGTACACCTACAATCAATTCATGTGTAAGAGGAAAGTCAAAACTTATCCAAATCCTGAGTAATGCATTACCAAGAATATCAACAGCTAAAGACAAATTTAAGCCATTAAGACAGTGTCTCTATGAAGCATAGGGTTAAAAATGTAAATAAAATGAATTAGTTAGAAGTTTTCAGCCTCTAAACTAAAATAAAAGAAATAGGCTCAGCAAATATTTTCTGCTAAAGCAGGCCTAGTAGGATAGAGATATAAAACAAAAAGATTTGATGAAAGAAAATAATATCCATTGGCCTCCTTTAATTTTTGAAAATGATCTGTAATTAAATCTGAGAAATTCTAATTATCTTGAAAAGAGAATCAAGAAATCAAGTGAGGAGATCACTTAAAACATGACAAAGATACTAAAGGATGCTCTCTACTTTTGCTGTTTTACTGGTAAACCTGCCATATATTGTGTAAAAACTGTTATGTGTCTATGTTTACAAATTTAATTTAACTTGGAAAGATCCTTGATGTAGGAGGTCCTTCTGTTTGTGTGTTGTTTTCATTGGTTAATGAATAGAGAAACTGCCTTGGCCTAGTTGATAGGGCAGGACTTAGGTAGGTGGAGAAAACAGAGAATGCTGGGAGGAAGAAAGCAGAGTCAGAGAAGTGCCACGGAGCCACCAGAGACAGACGTGCTGAAGTTTTCCCAGGAAGCCACTACCACGTGGTGCTATAAAGATTAATAGAAATGGGTTAAATTAAGATGTGAGAGTTAGCCAATAAGAGGCTAGAATGAATGGGCCAAGCAGTGATTTAATTAATACAATTTCTGTGTGGTTAGTTTGGGACTAAGCTAGCTAGGCAGCCAGGATGAAAAAGTGGGCTCTCCTCCAACAGATCCCCTACAGCCTTTGATCTCCATATAAGTATCTATTCTCCCTGACAGCCCAAAAATTTAGTCTGAAATTCATGTATCAATCAAAATCATATTCTTTATATTCATGTAACTATCACAAAAGAATGAAAAATTCTTTAAATCGTTTATGGTTGTCTTACCATCATGTTTGGTGAATCACTTCTAATGGTTTTTACCATAAGGGTGAAATTGTTCTTTGTAGGAAAATCTCTGGTTCTTTTTTTTTAAGGTTTCTCTTTCATTTTCCATACCAATCACTTCCTCCTCCCCCTTTTTCTCCTGCTACCCCTACCTCCCCCCCCATGTCCCCAAAGACTTCTCAAAAAGGATAAGGCCTCCCCTGGGGAGTCAGCAGAGTCTGATATATTAAGTTGAGACAGGACAAAGCTGTTCCCGCCTGTATCTAGGCTGAACAAGGAATTCTTCAATAGAGAATGGGCTCCAAAAGTCCAGTTCATGCACTAGTGATAAATCCTGGTCCTAATTCCAGTGGCCCTCACAGATGGCTCAAGCCACAGAACTGTCAGCCACATTCAAAGGGCCTAGTTCGGTCCTGGGCAGGTTCCCCAGCTCTCTGCTCAGTCAGTGAGCTCTAACTAGCTCAGGTCAGCTGCCTCACTGGGTTTCTTCATCATTATCTTGACCTCTTTCCTTATGAAATCCCTTCTCCTCTTTTACTAAAGTCTGCGAGCTTGACCCAGTGCTTAGGTGTGGCTCTCTGCATCTGCTTTCATCGGTTACCGAATGAAGGTTCTATGCTGACAATTAGGGTGGTCATCAATCTGATTACAGAAAAAGACCACTTCAGGCACCCTCTCTACTATTGCTTGGAGTCTTAGTTAGGGTCACATTTGTGGATTTCTGGAAATTTCCCTAACACCAGTTTTCTCCCTAATCCCATAAAGGCTCCTTCTGTCAAGGTATCTCTTTACTTGTTCTCCCTCTCTGTCCCTACCCCAACTTAACCATCCTGTTCCCTCATGTTTTTAGAAGACAAACAAAATAACCTAGTGCTCTTATCAAGTGCTCTAAAAATACAAGTATGTTAAAAGGTCAATCTCTATTTTTTTTAATTGCCTCCTATCATCGTACCAACAATCAATTCTTATTAGAACTTTAAGAAATAAGGAAACTATAGGGATGATGTCATGAAGGCAATATTCCAAGGTAGTTAGTTCACAAGACATCATGACATAAAATGGTATACATTCTGGGAGTTGAGATGGGATGCAAAATATCAAGTTATATATCTCAATAATTTTAAAGGAAATGTCACATACATGCACACACATGCACACAGATACACACATCTGTACAGAAAGGTAGCAAATTATTTTAAATCAGGCATTGGACTCAGTCATTGAATCAAGGTTGACCATCCTAAGTTCAGTGCTCTAAATGATCAGAACATTCTACTCCTTGCTCAACACAAAAACAAAAAAGTCAGTGGAGTTGAGTGCTGTGGGATAATGCTCTTGTACCCTGTAAAGATTTATCACTTGTATTAGTTTTAATAAAATGCTGATTGGCCAGACTAGGGGAATACTGGAAAGGCTCAGTCTGCGGTCACCACCCAGACGCAGGGCAAACAAGATGAAAATACTGCACTGAGAAAAGTTACCAAGCCACATGGCTAAACATAGACAAGAATTATGGGTTAATAAAAGTTGTAAGAGCTAGTTAATAATAAGCCTGAGCTAACAGGTCAAAAATTTATAATTAATATAAGCCTCTGTGTTTCTTTGGGATGGAACAGCTGCAGGACTGGGCAGGACAGAAACTTCTGTTTACAAATGGCACTCAACATAGGACAACTACATCCTCATAAAACCTGAGAGAACTTGAGAAAGGATTCTAGACATAAAAGAATAGAATTAAGCACAACTTCTTGGTAGACGCATTTTGTAGGGTTGACTGTTTTCTAGAGACTACCAAGAACATACCTCCTTTAAGAGAGGCTCCCTGACTCAGCATTAGCAGCAAAAACCTTGAAGCTCTTTTAAGAGGCTCTGCCACCAAACACTTAAATGGTGTCTATGAGCAGCTGACATTAGGCTGCTAAGTGGTGGCATGGACCTAAAAACTCCACAGAGTTGTGATAAAAAATGTGGCTTCTGTCAATACCTCCACCATAAAGCTATTCTCTCAGGAGGCCAAGGAGTGAGGTGGATTCTGTTGCTCACGTCACAACTTAAATCCTAGTCATGTCACTTAGCAGACTAAAGACTAATGTGGTCAGAAAAAGAGAGATATACAGTAAAGATATATTCAGATGAAAATAACCTCTAAACAGTTTACAGTGTTTTTAAAAGTAAACATCAGCTTGGGAGAGAAAAGAAAAGACAGAGAAAGTCATTAAAAAAAGAAATATAGTCAGGAGTGGTGGCACACACCTTTAATTCCAGTACTTCAGAGACAGAAGCAGGCAGATTTCTGTAAGTTTCAGGCCAGCCTGGTATACAGAATGAGATCCAGGATATCAAAAAGAAAACAGACTAATCTTGTCTCAAAAAACCAAAAGTCAAAAATAAAAATAAAATAAGAGTTTTTTTTGTAAAAGCCACATAAAAATGGAAAATACACAGTCTTTATACTGTATGTTATTGTGTTGTATTTGAACTGTTTGACTAATGAGGAAGAAGCCATTCAATTATTAATGCTGCTGGATTACTCCAACCTATATACTTTGAAAATGCCTTGACTTCAAAAATAAATTAGAAGTTATGTTACTTTGGAGAAGAGGTTTTACTTTTGTTCCCACAAGAAATAAGAAACTGTCGATTCATTCTGGTTAAGAAAAATCAGGTTTGATCAAAAAAGACCCCCTGAAAAGACTCTGATAGGAGCGTATAGCCCAGATGATCCAGCATTTCATGGCACTTCTGTTGCCTCAGAGTCCTACATCTCGAACTGCCTCGAGACTGCTGACTGAGATGATCCAACCTCACAGAAGACCCCAGTAAGGACTTGATAATAATCCTAAATTTTCTTTGGGATCCCATAAGATTGTCAGCATCCCCAATCAGCAGGAAGTAACCTAGAAAACTATGTCCACATTCCCAAAATATAGATTATGGATGTTTCACTTTATTTAGCATTTTGCTTACAAGCTGTTATGGAGAATGGTCAGAAAAAAAAGATAAACAAAGGAAATTAGATTCAGAGCCTTGTTTTGAAAAGAAAAATGGGGAAGTGCTGTGGGATAATGCTCTTGTACCTATAAAGATTTGTCACCTGTGTTGGTTTAATAAAATGCTAATTGGCTAGTAGCCAGGTGGGAAGAATAGGTAGGGTGACCAGACTAGGAGAATTTGGGGATGAGGAAAGGCTCAGTCTTCAGTTACCACCCAGACAGAGAAGAAACAAGATGAAAATTCTACACTAAGGAAAAGTACCAAGCCATGTGACTAAACATGGATAAGAATTATGAGTTAATATAAGTTATAAGAGATAGTTAATAATAATCCTGAGCTAATAGGCCAAGCAGTTTATAATTAATATAAGCCTCTGTGCTTTTTTGAGACTGAATGGCTGCAGGACCAGATGGGATAGAAACTTCTGTTTACAGCTGAGGTAGTTTGGGAATTGCTATTGGGAGCAACAGCAGACAGAAATCATCCAGTCCATCCTAACAACTACCTATTATCATTAAAGCAAAAACTCTTGATTCACACCAACAAAATGGTTCAAAAAGCAGCATCAGGCTTTTTTTTTAGTTTGTTATTTTCATATTACTTTTAATGTAGATGTAACATGATTTTTACCTATTTTATGTATTCCTTGCAGGCAGGATTATGCATTTGCTAGGGAGAGTCATTTCCATTAACTTTCCTCACCTTGCTTTTGTCTTTTTCCTCCTGAATGTATTGCTTCCTTACCATCTGGATAAAGCAGATGCTTTATCTACCCTGTGAGATTCTGGAAAGAGTAGAAGCTAACAGGTTTTGGACAACTTGTAAGAGCCTGTGAGATGTCACTGATAAGATCAGATTTGATTCTTTTATGTTTTTGAAAATCTTTATTTTTCCACTACAAACATACTAATAACTACAACACCTTACCTTTATGTAGGAATCTTTAATGGTCAAGGACCATAAATATTTTAAGAAGTATATCCTTTGTTGCTTTTGAAATAATGTCTTCCCAGTTGAGTCTATCTCTAAAGTCACCTGACTCTGAATTGTTCCATTGGATTAGAACACTCCAGATGATAGAACCAATCTATCTGAACCTGCATCTCATTGTATTCAATAGCCTGGTCGTGTGACAAAACCAAGTGCCTATTAAGGCCTGGTCAAGAAACATTCAACAATAAAGCCAGTTCAACTGACTTGATTTTCAAAGGTAGCTGCATAAATCATTACATTCTGTGTTCTTCTGTTCTGCATGCTTTACTGGCTAATATGTAAACCAGGCTAGGTAAATCCTACCAGTTCCTTGACATGTAGCCAAAGTTTTATTTTTTATTACAGAATAAAGTCCTACAGAAAAGAGATTTTTTAAAAAATCATTCAATGTCAAGCAAGTCAGAAAATATTAGTTTATAATGCATCTTTCTAAACACTTAAACATTCAAGATGGTGAAATACAAAGGAAAAATGAAAAACACTGCACAGAAAATAAGGTGGGATCTTAAGAATATACAAAGGAAAGTAGAGTAAGCACTGGATTTCCTCTGTCTGCCTGTCTCTGCCTGCCTACCTGCATATCTATCTATCTATCTATCTATCTATCTATCTATCTATCTATCTA
>LOEQ01001879.1:172369-183354 GCA_001685075.1 Bramus lutescens
AAAATAATTTTCATATATATATATATATATAGCATTTATGGGGTTCCTGTGAACAAGATGACTGTTGTTCACACAGACAATGGTTCTTAGTTAGTCTCTGTCACTTTAATGGTTTCTTGTGTGGTTGAAGAATGCTTTTCCTAACAGACATAGCCATTGTGAGGACAGAAACGCCAACTTGGTTTTGTTTAATTCTGTCACCATGCTTAGCACAGTACTAGAAACTCTCAATAAATACTAATGATAAACGTTGAACAACATAGAAACCCAATTACAGTTTTAAAGCTTTTATGTGGAAACAATAGCACCACTCAGTTCAGGGTATGAACAGCAGATTGAGATCAAAAGGTCCTATCTCCATTGATCCAGTGTCATGACTCTTTCTAACGTCTCTGTTGTGGTAAAGCTGTAATACTGAAGCAGGCAATGAAACCATTTTGCCAATTGTCCTAAATGTCACACTGACCTCTCTTGGGCTACTTGGTGTCATTCTCTATTACATTAGCTTTTCTTCCATTTCCTAAACTTTCACATATTCTGCTACTCAATAAAATAGCATCTCCCCATATTTTCCTACAGTCTTTGAGGCTTCCATGTTTATTCTGGTCATTTCCTAGCAAATCCTTTAAGTGGACTTAAATTAATGGAGGAGGGCTATGTATGACAGCAGATTGCTTGGCAGAGTCTGGGATAACAGAAGCCAACAGAAGGCTGAGCTCATTTATCAGCTTCAAGAAGTAGGTCCTGAAAACCAGTGGCAGATGTCCGACAGGAACACAGGAGGAAATGACGGTGCCTTGTCTTTCTGAATGAATAATGCAACCATTAAAACTGAACCCAGAACTGAGATAACCAACTCTGTCTCAAATGCACTGTACGCCTCAGATTACAGAGCACTTTTGCCAGGAACCTTGCTGTCCCCGACTGCAGAAGAATTTTTCTTATAGTCAACCTTTAATGATATTATTATTCTATTTGTTCGTATCTTTCGAACTTGTCTCATTCTTTCTTCTCCAAGGACCACCATTATAGATGGCCTCTGTTATCCCTCCTCTAGCAAACTGAATAGTCTTTCAATTCATTTCTACGCACCATGCTAACTGCCCATTTACCTCCCAGTCTAATGATTGCTCCTATTCAGCTACATATCCTTCAGAGATTTATTTATTCAGACTCTTAAAGATAATGATCCGAATTCTCTACCAGGACAATCATACCCCTTTATATGCAATTATGTGGCAGCTCCAATCTCATGTTCCTTCACTGCTAGTGACATGGTCTGTTCCAGGAATCTTCCACTTTGGGCACCTTATGTGCTGGTCCTTTAGCTGCATACCATCCTCACACCCCCTCTGTTTATCTGAATAACTTCAAACTATAAAACACCCACACCATTTTTGCTTCATCTTCTTCAGAGCTCAATGCTCATTTTATTTCTTTAAGTCCTATTTTCTTTGTCGTTTCTGTCTATACTTTACTGATGACAAAAGAAAATATAGATATTTCACCAGGGCATTTTGGGGAATCACATGCACACCTAAGCTTTAGAAACCTAAATGACCAAGACAAGAGCTATGATGTGGGATTCCACTCTGCATGCTGTGAATATCATTGGTTAGTAAAGGACTGCTTTGGGCCTGTGCAGGGCAGAATATAGGTAGGTGGGGGAAAACTAAGCTGAACGTTGGGAGAAAGGAAGGTGGAGTCAGGGAGAAGCCCTCTAAGCCACTGCCCCATGGTGATACACAGATTAATAGAAATGGGTTAAATTAATATGTAAGAGTTAGTCAATAAGGAGCTAGAGCTAATGTGCCAAGCCGTGATTTAATTAATGTAGTTTCTATGTGATTATTTTGGGGCTTAGTGGCCGGGAACCAGCAAGCGGCTTTCTCCACAGAACTAAAATAAATAATAATAAGCAGCAAAATATTCCAGAGCTGAGATGAAACAAAATTGCAAAATTTGCTACAGAAATGTAAAAAAGCAAGAGGTAGGGAGGATGGTACTAATTCCACATGCCAACAGTGTTCTATATTTTGCAGCTGAGAATAATAATCATTATATAGGAAACAATGAAGCAAGAAAATAGAAATTAAAAGAGGTATACGGTTTTCTATTCCTACTGTAACAAATGACCACAGATTAAATGTTGAAAGCAATGCAAATTCATTAGCTTACTGCTTTGGAGGTCAAGGTCAAAAGTACAGCATCTCCTCTGGTTTCAGCCTAATACATCAGCTTAACTGTCTTCCTTTCTGAGATTACATTTTCTCACATTGTTCTTTATTTCTTCCAGGCAATTTTATATTCCCTTACTAGTGTTCACTTTCTAGTAATCAGCAAAGTTCTTCTCATACAGAATTGCTCTAGCCTTGACTCTCTTTTTTCCTTCTTTTAGAATAATAGCTAATCAGGAAGTATAATTCAATCCATTTTCTTAATCTAGCTTCTCCTTGTAATCCACTGTATTCACAAACTCCTATTTAGTCCAGGAAGAAAAGAGAGCTATGGATAAGAAAGAAAACCCCATGTGAGCATCCCCAGACTATTATTGGAGACAGGTGTTGTGGTTGGCTGGCTTTGTGGGGTTGGGGAAGACCACAGAAAAGGAGAAAGCGCAGAGATTACTACCAAGAGCTCACCAGAATATTTCTAATCAGTGGATCATTAACTTTGTGACACAAAGTCAGTTAAGAAATATTGTACCTCTTTTAGCACTGTGCTAAAAACACCTCTTTCACTAAACTTGAATCCTAAATATTTTTTCACCCTGAATATTTAAAAAGCTCTGATTTTAGTCGAAGGTAGATCACATAGAAAGGCTTGTTCTAGTCTACCATGGGGTATGATGAACAGAACCATGCAGAGCAAAGCAGCCTGGGCAGCTGCATGGTTGGCAGCAAACAGATGTAGGCGCATATGGGGAGTGAGTCAGCAGAAGCATGAGAAAAGGTCTCCAAATAGCCTACAGGAATGAGAACTTAGCTTTTTGGAGGAGGGTGAAGGTACGAGAAGCTGTTGATTCCTGACCTCATAACGATGTTGCAGAAATTAGGGCTATCCAAATAGTTGACTGTGCCGTGTGTTGCTGACTGCTGCTATTGTTGTCACATAAAGAGATGATCTACATTATTAGAGCACTAATAGAAGACCCTTGGGAGGCAAAACTAGATGAGGGAGTGAGTCCCAGTAGTGGTCACCTCTACCCAGAAACTACACATTGAATAGTTAATCATGCACATAACTGCCTTCACAAGAGCTAAGGTAGCCAATTGAAAGGTCACAACACCTGGTTTTGTTTTGCGTAATACTAAAAGATACATAGAGGAAGGCAGAAGGAAGAATTTGGGTAGCATCTCCTCACCCAAGTTCAAGCAAGGCTATGTAGAAAGATGACTTCTTGGAGAGCGAAGAAAAAGTTTAAGCCACAGAATTATAATCCATTACCAGTGAAACCCAGTACTAGAAAATGCCCCACAGCCCTTACTACTGGTCTATGCCAATAAATAGAGATTCTGGACCTTGACCTGAAAACCAAGAAATTGCCTTTGATCTCTAACACACCTTTGCGTACATAGCTCTGAAAAATAACCCATCTCCTGACACATTGACTAGGAAGCAAACATACAACATGGCCTTAGAACTCTGTTCCAGACCAGTCAAACCGAATACTGAGAAGATCAACATGTGACCGACCCCATTCCCTTGTTAAGGCCAAGAGACAAGTGTTTCTGAAACTTTTACAGTGTCCAACAGCAATGAGATAGATTTCTATTCTGCCAGAAATATCTACAACTGTGTACAGTGATGTTGAACTGCTTGGAGAAAATCAAAACAGGCTTACCTTAGACCTCTATCCCAGCACCAAACTTCATGCTTTAGTTGCCTCAGCTATTCTGATCATAGATAAACCTACCCATCTTCCTTCCAACATGCAACACAACATAGTGGGTGTCATTGTTTGCCAAGAGGAGAAGAACTCAAAATAATATGTGGAAACTAAAGTCAGTCTGCTCTTGTACACTGTAAAGATTTCTTACTCATATTGGTTTAATAAAATGCTGATTGGCCAGTAGTCAGGCAGAAACATAGTCAGGGCAACCAGACTAGGAGAACTCTGGGAAGAGGAAAGGCAGAGTTACTCACCAGTCAGATGTAGAGGAAGCAAGGTGAGCATGCCTCACTGATCAAAGGTACTAAGTCACATAGCTAACAAACAAGAACTATAGGTTAATTTAAGTTGTAAGAGCTAGTCAGTAATAAGCCTGAACTAAGAGGTCAAGCAGTTTATAATTAATATAAACCTCTGTGTGATTTTTTGGGGGGCTGAACAGCTGTGGCATGACGGGGGCTAGGGGAAGGGGCAGAAACTCTGTCAACATGCTGAGGTCCAATGTTTGACAGAATCTTCCTGTTTGTCCACAAATCAGTAACCATGGACAAGGCATCTGAAGCTTCTCTTCCTCCAGATGGAGGAAGGTTTGTGGGGATGGACTGTCTTTGTCAGAGGGCCTCCTAGTACAACCAAACAACTATATATTTCTAAGAAATTTTAATCTAGGGCACCCTAAAGTCACTAAAAGAGACAAAACACTAATACAGACTTGAGGCAATGCTCAACTTCATGTGACCTCTGGTGGTAAGATACTAACAGTTACCACCAGCATAGAGAATGAAAAAGAATAAATTAGAGAGGAGGAAAGAAATACCTACATCTTCAATTGCATATGTTAGACTTTAAAATGCTCCCCAGTAGAGAAAAGAGGGTGGTGGAAACTGATCACACACACACACACACAATTTACACACACACAATTGGCAAGTGTGATCTCATGTACAAAGGATTGAAAGTTGATATTCTTAGGTAGTAAGATTGACCTTCAAGAAGAAGTAAATCAAACAAAATACTCAGAAGATTGATTATCATAGGAACTTTACAGAGTTACTGATGTAATCAAAATATATTAAACAGAAATCTTGATGCTTCATACATTCAGCGAGTCTGATTTCTCTTCAGAGTCTCTCACTCTTTTGTGCTTAAAATATATTAAGTGACATTAGAAGCACAAGAGAAAACACCAAACGCAGAACAGACCGGACAAAAGAATCAGCAAGCTTGAAGGCGAGAGTCTGAAAATATACTGTCAGGAGAGGAGAAATCAGAGTGATGGAGGGCCCAGAAGTGGCAGTTCTAATCTTACAACCTTTAAAGGTGGGATCAAAGGTGGTAGCACACAATCTCAGCACTCTGGAGGCAAAGGCAGGGGAATCTAAATTTCAGAACATCAAGAAGTACACAAAAGAACTCTGTCTCAAAAACCCAACAACAACAGTAAATAGACAGATATATAGACGGATGGATGGATGGATGGATGGATGGATGGATGGATGGATGGATGGATGGATGGATGGAAGGACGGACGGACTGAAGGACAGATAATCTAGCTGGACTATGGTAATGCATGCCTTTAATCCCAGCACTCAAGAGACAGAGGCAGATGGATCTCTGTGATTTGAGGCCAGCCTAGTCTACAAATCAAGTTCCAGCACAGCAAGGGCTACATAGACAAAACCTGTCTCAAAAAAAGAATCTAAAAAAGAGAAAAAGAAAAAGAAAAAGGAGGAGGAGAAAAATGGATGGAGGAGATGACTTGGTTAGCAGCACATACTGCTTCTGTAGAGGACCATAGTTCAGGTCCAACCCCCAACATGGTGGCCCATAACTGCCTGTAGTCTAGTTCTAAAGCATTTTCAACCTTCTTCTGGACTCTGCAGGCACCAGCATTCACACAGTGCACATATACTCATGCAGGCTCTTAGGCATGCATATAAATTTAAAAAATAATAACTTCTTAAGAGTAGGAAAAACTGATATTTTAAGGACAACATCAAAGGAGTAAATGTTTAGATTATCAGTGTAAAATTGCTTGAGAAAGCCAAAGGGCTAAAACCATAATACAAGTGATAATAGCAGAAAAATTCTGCACTTGAGAAGTATCCCCCTTAAGAAGGCTGCCAATCAGATCCAATCCAACCAAGTCAGTGTTACACATCTTATAAGAAGGCTCTTCAAGAACACAGAGAGAAAAGAAACATGATCCCCAAGGGTGTGCCAATGTGCTTTATCTGAAGTTGAGAAGAAAATATAATGAAGAATTCCATGCCCAGTCAAGCTATTCTTCAGATATGAAAGATGAAGCCATTCTAAAACCTCAAAACAGAGATCCATCCTCAGAGAAATACTAAAGAAAGCTCTTAAACAACAACAAAAACCCTACATATTAATGAGAGGTAAAAGCAAGAGAAGGTAGAAAACCCACTGGAAAGAATGAACATGCAGATAATATCAGAACACCTAATAAGCTCAATAAGATAGATACAGCAATCATTTGACCTATTTAAATGAGGGCTAAAAGGTTGAGCCAATAACCATGTTATTGTGTCCAGAGAGAGAGAGAGAGAGAGAGAGAGAGAGAGAGAGAGAGAGAGAGAGACTATAGACATAAAAAGGGGCATCAAGATCCAAACATGTGGAAAGAAGAGAAAGCAACCTTAGGGGTTTGTTGTTGTGATTTTCATTTTTATTTTTGGTCATTGTTTCAGTAGCAGTATTCATTCTTTTTTTTCAGTTTCTTCTTTGTTTTCTTTTCAGCCAGAGTTAAACTGCTGTTATTTCAGAATTGCTTTAAATAATCAAAAATAAACTGTAATAGACTTATCAAAAATAATAAGCAAGACACCAGAGAATACTATGAAAGAAAAGAGACTTCAAATACCTTAGAGGAAAAAAAAAGTAAGAAAACAGTAATAATAAGACATGAGCTGTCAATAATTACCATAAATATAAATAGATTAAATTCTCCAATTAAAAGAAAAAATAATACACAGTAGGTTAAAAAAAAAAGAAAAGAAAAGCTTATTCTAAGCTGGTCACAATAAAGCCACTTTGCCAATAACATGTGTGAACTGAAGGCAAAAGAGTGGAAAACATATTTATTACAAATAAAAGAAAAAGAAAAGCAAGAGTTTTCACACACACACACACACACACAGAGCAGGTGAAAAAGACTAAGTCAAAATCATTAAAACAAGATCAGCACATGAAATGGTAAAAATGTCAATTCAGTAAGAGGAAGTAACACTTATAAATAGGTGTACATCCACTATGGAAATTAACAAAAACATTAAATATTAGTATACCTAAGGGGAGAGATAGCCTGCAATCCAGGAAGAAGGGAAGACCTTAGCACCCACTTTTACAAACAGGTAGACTATTCAAGCATGAAAATCAAGCTCAGCAGATGACAAAACCAGACCTACTGACAGCAGCCCCTAATCCAGGCTATTTGGCTTGAAGACAGAAAACAGTGTATCTGCTCTACAGAGCAAGTTCAAGGCCAGACTGGTAAGCTTAGCGAGACCCTATTTCAAAAATGTAAAAGAACAAACAATAGCAAACAAGAACCATGAGTACCTCAGTGGTAGAACATGTGAAACCCTAGGTTCAATCCTTAGTAGGTGCCACCTCCTACCACAGACAAAGTTAAACTGGACCCTTGATCAAGCAGAGACCCAAAGAACACTCCACTCAACAGATGCAAAACAATAATCTAATCAGCACGTGGAACATTATCCAGAACAATATAAAAAATGCTACCAAAGAAATTACTATCTATATTTAAAAAAAATAAAAGGGAGACCTGAAAAGAGTAAGGAAAGAAAATCGATAAATGCTCACTTTAGCGCAAAACACACAAACACACATACACAAAACAGAGCAATACAGTGATGATCATGGACCCTGTCCATGGGTGTCATGCAGATTTATACCACTGATCATATTATGTTTTGATATAATAAGTAAACTGTGACATTCTGTGGCGCAGCAAGATGAATGGAATTAATGGCCATATGTTATATCTCAGTATATGAGAAGCAACCCCATAAGGAAGAACGTTTAACCTGTCTCAGAGCACAAATAAATAAGAAAAGTGAAAATATTTGGGCTTAATTTTTCAACAAGTGAATATTTTACCTTAAAAGATATAAAAATTGAATTAATTATACAAATATTCAAAAAAATTTTGAATTCGTTTCTATACTGATTAATTTGAATATATTTAGTAGGTCACCCAGACCTTGAACAGATTAACTTATAGAAAAAAAGACATGTGAAACGCTTTTTCTAATTTGAGAACATTTCTAACATTTTCAGAGCAATTGAGAAGTGTTCTGAAAAGATAATTTTTAATATAAATAAGCTGCTATTTTAAAAATCTTCCAAAGTAAAGCATTCTTCCAAATAATTATGTCATGTTTTAGACCATTACATGAAATTTTTATGTAACAAATTTATAACCATAGAAATACAACCAGTTCTTTATGGAACTAAAACATTTAGCATATAGGCCAAAAATAAATGATGTAATCTTGATACAGTATCTTCCATTCTTCTTGAATATATCTTATTTCTTGTGGTACAGATGTTCCAATAACCATGAGTTCTAAGATCTTTACAGATGCAGAATTTAGTTTATAATCCTTTTAATCATATTGTACCACTGCCAAGTATCTAAATAGTAGTAAACTCATTCACAACTAAATAAAACCTAAGTATTTCAAAACCCAATTAAGTGTTAATTCAATAAAGCAACCCAGAAAGGAATGTGTACAAACATAGGTGGGAACATTCCAGAAGCCCCATTCATCCCTATCTTGGGATATTCAGGCATCCGTGTAACCTTCTCCAAGTATGAAAGGACGTGATTTGCTGCTAATTACTAGAGTCTGACAATTCAGTCACCTCCAGGATTATACTTGAAAAAAATTTATGACTTATATCCAGCTGGGAAAACCCTTGAGCATGCCAGTGTTAGTTAAGCAAGTGACCATGTTGGGAAAAACTCATTCAGGAAGGTACTGGGGTTGACAGAAAGAAACTGAAGAGCTGAGTCTATCAGTCCATGACAGCCCATGTTGATGTGACTGCATGAATCTACAAGCAGATTTTTGCCAAGATGATACCCAGGCATGCCTGCCTGCCTGGGTGGTTTTAGCACATGTTTGTGTTGGTATGTATATGAGTGCATGTGGCCACTTATGATCCTAGAGAAGCCACAGGTCTTCACTGAGTGTCTTCCACAATTGCTATTCAATATGGGTTTTGTTGTTTGTTTTGTTTTGTTGTGTTGTTTGAGACGGGGTCTATTACTGGGCCTGGAAGTGACCGATTGGCTAGATTGACCAGTGAATCCAGAGATCCACTTGTTCCCATCCTCTGGCCCAAAGCATTGGGGTTACAGCCATGAATGACAAAGACTTGCCAAATATATACATGATGGGAATCCTCAGACTTCCCTGGCAGGGATTTTACCTACTAAGTTATCTCCACAGTCCTTAGTTAACATTTTAATTTCAAAATGATTTTGGCTTCTAGGCAAGAGCCATGGCTACTGCAGATCTTATCTCACACATTTTCCAGGTTCCACAAATGGAAACATTTTACAAGGAATATATTTCAACACAAAAAGACAAAACTTCCCATCATCCCTAGGTATCCACATGTTCTCTTTTCATAGTGTTAATACTTACCCCTTCTATTCCATTCTCTACTTCACCCTTGAGAACCGTTAATAACCTGGCCATTTTTGCCACTTTGCAATTTCAAGAATGCTATAAAAATAAAATCATGTACTGAAGCATGATTAATTAAAACTCAGGGTCAGAAATTGGGGTTGAACCTGAAGATCTGAAAAGCAAAACAGACAGATACTGGCTCTTACCTTGACCTCAGTCTGAAATGGTGATCCTGCCTCCTGGAATTTTAGGAGACTGTATCTGAGAGCTGGTTTCCTCTGTTTTATATTCTTCTCTAGGGTTGGGATTAAAGGCACAAACCACAGTCATTAAAGGGATGCACTGTCCAGTTTCTATGGCAACTAGTGTGGCTACTTGGATTAAGGTTTATGTCATGGTTACTGATATTAAAGGTGTGTGTTACCATATTCTGGTCTGTAAGGCTGATCAGTGAGACTGTTTTACTCTCAGATCTTCAGGGAGTCTTTATGTATTAAAATACAATTGAAATGCCACTACAATGTATAATGCAGCTTTTTAAATAGGTTTATCTAACTACTGTGATTTTCTCAATAATCATGCATGTTTTGTATTGCTGTTGTCTTCTTGTAACATAATTTATCTCATGATATTATTTCATAGAACCATGGAGAGTTTACTCAGATCTGAAGTATATCTGAATGGTTTCCATTTTGGAGATATGCCGTAGAAGGAGACCACAAACATATAGAATATATTCCAGTAACTGGATGGCCTTAGTTCTCTAGGATATACAACTGCAATGTAATCATTAGGTGACTGTTAGCTGTCTATCTTGTTTTTAAATTAAACAGTCGAAATGGTTTCCATTCTCAGAGTGGATTAACCATGTAACATTCTCAAAAACACTTATTGAAAAAGGGATTCAATTGCTCTGCATCCCTTCCAACAACTGGTATCCCCCCTTTCTCCCTCTCTCCCTGACTCCCTGCTCTGACACACACACGATTTCAATGCATATACAGAGATCTTATTGTGGCTTTATGTCACTAATGTATAATATTATCAAACATCCTGTTATGAACTTACTCTATAACATCAATGAAATGTTGCTCCACTGCCACACTGTCTAACTTTTATTCTATTACTAATCTATTTAATGTTAATTTTGACATTAATAATTCTTTATATACTATATATATAAAGGGTATCTATTACAGATTTATTCATTTCTTCAAACTTTTTGTCATTCTTCTCATCCATTTCTTTAAGGAATTTTTTCACATCCTGTTTAAGGGACTCTATCGCTTTCATAATGTCTATTTTTTTCTACTTCCTCTAGATTAGGGTGTTCAAGTCTTCCTGTTGTATGTTCACTGGGTTTTGGTGTTATCATGTTGTTTTTCAGATTGTTGGAGGAATTCTTGCAT
>LOEQ01001879.1:222104-242362 GCA_001685075.1 Bramus lutescens
TTCAACTCCATCAAAGACTCCAGAAGGATATAATATTACCTAAGTGAACAGGAAATACATTGTAAGCAACTTCCAAACTCTAGAATTGACAGAGACATCTCACTGCCTGGACAGTCACACAAAGTTCTTCTGTACCCTTGGGGTATCCATCTTCAGCCTACAGGCCCCTAGTATCCAGCAGATTTTTCCATGAATCAGGAAATTTCAAAGAAAGTTCTGCCTATTTTGGAAGTTTGTCAATAACTTTCTTCTGTGTCCTGCAGAATGTCTGGCATGCTCTTTTAAGAAGCAGGAACCTTGAAGGTTCGTCTCACCTTTAGCCAAGTTCAGCAGTCATTTCTCTGCTGGTCCTGCATGTCTAGTTCATCAAGCAGTCCAGGCAAGAGCAGTTTCTTGCCCAAATACCTAGCAAACTCCATAAGGAGCCTCTTCAATGCTCATTATTCTCTTGAAATATATTGGTATTTCCAGGAGCAGATCAGTTTCAGTATCATGTAAAGTCCTAAGTTCTCAAAACATTTTAAATGCCATATTCTGAAGTCTTTGAAAGGTTTGAAGAATGCCTGTTCATCTGAAATACATCTTTGTACATCTAGAAAATCTAATTGACTACAAGCTTGACTCTTATAGATGATTATCTATTGATGTATATTTCTTAATTATACATTACATTTTTAAATGAGCTGCACAAAAATACCTTAATCAAGAGCAGAACTATACATATACACAGTATAACAAAACTGACCTTAAATTTGTATCAATAAACCAAGGTCCATACCAACGCAAATCTCTATAGCATATCCCCCTTTAAATGTAAATGTAAACAAACATTTATAGACAATATTTGGGAATATTTTTCTCCTCCAAACTTCTGCTATTTATTGGGTGAAGTATATTTTGGGAAGTATTAAAGTGACCTTTCAGAGGACCTTGGTGCATCAAACTATATTATTCTAAAAGCAATCCATGGGTTCTTATCCTCTATAAAAACAAAATAAGAACCTCTTTTCCAAAGCAACATATCCTTAGACCCAAATTGTGAAGTCAAGATACCTTTGTAATATACATGCTGGTTTAGCTTAACAGATCATATCATGAAATATCTCTCTGTAATTAGCTCCTTCACAGTTAAAAATTCAAAGAAAACATAATAATATAGATAATCCAGACTCTCTGTGAAGTTTCCATCTTTACATGGCTTATTCTTTGTTTACTCCTTTTAATCTGAGTATTTATACTCTGTCTCTTTAAAGACTTTACCTTTAAAAAAACCTATTTACTTGTTTTTATGACTGTCTATATTCTTTTCCTTCTCTCTCCCAAACTTACATACATTTTTCCAACACTGTGCCTCATTTAGAGGTCTTCTATGTCTGAATCTGACCTATTGTGTATCTGAAATTCCTTTTGGCCTTGAAGACTTTTAAAATGGTAAACATCTTGGTTGCAGTAGCTCTGGATGCTTGGTCTGCCTCTCTCCACTTTCAAAATGGTGGAGGCACCATTATTGTCAGCTCTGGGGCTGCCAGGTAGGAGTCATGCTCAGCACTTTAACTCTGAGAATGAGCATGCAGCACATAAACCCTTTTTATCTGAGTAATAGATAGATATGCCATGCAGTGCACTGCACGGTCTGGAAATATCTCTGTGTGGCGTCATGAATCCACTATGCTCTCCTGCCTGTGCATGTCTACCAATTCTTATCCTGCTGCCTGCCCAGGCATGATCTTAGCTACTTTCCTAAGTGGTTATAAAAGCCCCATTTAAGTGCTCCATAACTAGACCTCCAGAAAGTAAGTTTGCACCAGCAGCACAGCCCAGAAAGCTGGCATTTCAAAACCGCAACATTTTTTTCTGCTACCACTGAATCAAGAAAACCTCCTTAAAGGGGCCATGCCTCTGCTTGCTTCTAGCAAACACAGCCCATCCAAGAAAATGCTGCTTCCAAACCATGCTTAGCTCTGTTCTCTTGTGTCTAGGATTCCTTTTTAAGCTCTCTTAGGTTTTAAGAGAATTTTAGTCAACCACATTGGTGCCAATTTGTTGTAGGAAGACAACTAGTTAGTTCCCAGCTGCTTAGCCCCAAAATAATCACACAGAAACTGTATTAATTAAAACACTGCTTGGTTCTTTAGCTCTAGCTTCTTATTGGCTCACTCTTACATATTAATTTAGCCCATTTCTATTTATATGTGTATCACCACGTGGCTGTGGCTTACTGGGCAAAGTTTTGGCATCTGTCACCAGCAGGGCTGTTGGAGGGAGTCCTCTTGTTCATCCCAGCTGCCCTGCAAGCTTATCCCTGAAATAACCACACAGATTCTATGTCCAATAAATCACTGCTTGGCCTATTAGCTCTATCATTTTATTGGCTAATTCTTACACCTTGATTTACCCTTTCTATTAATCTATGTATCGCCACATGGCAGTGGCTTACCAGGAAATATTTGGCATGTCTAATTCTTGCAGCTCCATGCTATTTCTCTGACTCCATCCTTCTTCCTCCTAGCATTCAGTTCTGTCTTCCCTGCCTACCTAAGTTCTGTTCTATCACAAGGCAAAGGCAGTTTCTTTATTCATTAACTAATCAAAACAACACATACACAGAAGGACCTCACACACCACAGGACTACATGGCTTCTCTCTGACTCTGCCCTTCTTTCTCCAAGCATGCCATTTAGTTTCCCCCGCCTACCTTAGTTTAGCCCTATCAACAGGTCAAGGCAGTTCTTTTGTTCATTAATGGTATACACAGCATATAGAGGGAAATCCCACACCTAGTGGCAGATTTTTGTCTCTGATTCCCTGATACTTTAGGTACTTAGAATAATACTCATAGAAAGTTGGTGAATATAACT
Organism: Bramus lutescens; assembly: GCA_001685075.1. Lineage (NCBI taxonomy): Eukaryota > Metazoa > Chordata > Mammalia > Rodentia > Cricetidae > Bramus > Bramus lutescens. The sequence goes on from LOEQ01001879.1 coordinate 224,963, forward strand.
TGAACAAATGAATAAATAACTTGATATTAGAGAAAATCACATGGAGCTGCCTATCTTAGCTTGAAGTATTCCCAAGTACTCTGCTGGAAAAGTATTTCCACTGAGCCCTGGAGCTCCGTTGTCTTTGGAACACTAATACTCTATTCCTGTTACTCTCTAATTCACGCTCAACAAGAATATGTCCTTCCCAAAAGTACAAAGACTATTGATACCAATTAAACATATTATCACTTTGGTGACATTTGCATTTCTAGTATTGATGTCTCCATTAAAGTACTTTTCAAAGAAGTGACTTCCTGGGTGGTGGAGTATAAGGGATGGTGACAACCAAATAGAAACAAACTTGATGTTTGTGTCCTTGTAGACACACTGAAGAATTATTTCTTGACTGCAAACAAAATTAATGGAATAGTCATTAATAATTTTCTATTCATTGAAGCTGGCATTGATGATGAACCCTATTTCCTCTGACAGCAAAGCTAGTGAAACCATGCACTCTCAGAGATTCAAATGATCTAAAATATAGTTGTACAGTTCAACTACAGTTTTTAAGTATTTTTTCCTTCTTGATCTCAACTTTAAATGATCATACAATTTGAACTTCCTCATAAAACAACTCAATGCATTGTGAGCACCCAGGAAATGAGACTAAGTTATTTCCATGATTTCTCTCTTCCTTAATCTTTCATTTGCTGGTTCTACACTTGACCTGTTCAACAGATATTTTAGTGCCAACTATATACTGGGATATCACAGTGAGTCTGCCTGTGTCATTCTGTCATTGGGAACCCATTTGAAGTCTGATTCATCTTCCCTGTGACACTGCTCCATAGCTTTAGAAGACAGTTATCCTTGAAGATGTGAGAAACGTTTCATTTGTCTTTCTGAGGGGTTATTTCATTTGGTCACTCTGTCATAACTGCCATGTATGAGTTGCTGACCCAAGCATTGCAGTTATTTTTGCACAAAACAGATATGGTTTCTTCACTCATGCACTTATAGCTTACTAAGAAGTTCATGCATCGAAGAAGTTGATATGACATCATGCATCATGCTAAGGCAAGAAATGGCAGTCGGAATGCAGACAGTCAGAGGGTGAGGTTCTGAATGCAGTAGTCTTTATATAGATGAAAAAGGCTGAACTTGACTATGGTGGGAAATAGAACATATAGATCAAGGACTTACAGGAATGGACATCATAACAAATAAAAATGTTACTTGTATTTGGAAGGGAACATGTTGGAAGGGAACCTTTTATGAGCTGAACTGGAGGGGTCATCAGGATTCATGTTCTGAAGCACTGTAACTTAATTTGATGCTGTTTTACTGTCTGGAGCCCAAAACCAAGGACACATGGTTAAGTTTTGAGCATCACTGTGACAAGATCAGTTATGACTTGTATAATGATCGCTTTGCTTCGGTGTTCCAAGTAAAGCAGAAGGGAGCTATGTCAATGCTGCTTAGGAAGTAACACACTGACAGAGTACCTACAGATCTTCTCAAGATGCAAATGAGTATGTTTGGTAGAGTATGAGATTTCATGTCAAGATTTCTGGCATGCTCTCAAGGGATGTCAGTGTAGATAAATGGAGATTCTTAAATGCACCCGGGGAGTCTGTGAGGTAGGAGATGAAAGAGATATGAAATGTAGTGGAGGGAGTTGGAGCAGTGCAGATGAAGAGAAGGGTATCATTTACATAAAGTTTAGGAAGTAGACTCAGCAGTTCTTCATAAATGATTGGATGAGGGAGGTGAACACCGGATACTTCCCCCACCCACTATGTGGCACACAAAAGAATTAGAGGTCATGGTGCCTTTAAACACATGATGTTACCAGCCAAAGCAAAGCTAAAGTCCCAGTTATGTTCAGCTTCTCATAAGCAGAACAATTTATTCTATAGTCAGTTGTCTCTGGTCCATGAAATCCCATGTATTTATTCTAGGATGTGTTAAGTGGCTTAGAAAATATATGAGCTCAGACATATTGCCTTGATGGGGTGTTTGGATTCTTCAATAACCGACAACCCAGGGATTAGTCTTCTGTATACATAGCAGCATGCACATTCAGTATCTCTAGCTTTGCAGGCATGCAGATCCATACTTCCACAGCACGCCGAGGACTTCTTCACTCGCCTGCATTCCAATGGGCTTCTTTCAGCTTCAATGGCAGGAATGGGCAACCCGAGATGAAAGGGCTCATTTCCTAAATTTTTACTACTGGGGTGATAGTAATAGTGACAATCACATTTCCATGATGAGCTGATATGCCTTTTAACAGCAAAGATTCTTTTTCCCCACACCCACAGCATGTTCCCCAGAATATTTCTGTTAAACAGAAGATGTAATTTAAAGGTTTGAGTTTTATTATTATGGATTTTTGAAAGTTTGGCCCACAGAGCAATTACAGCCAGCCTTGCCAGAACATTTGAGAAGATAGAGAAAGAAAAAACATGATGTGTTGAAACAGTGAATCCTCTTGTTGAGAGACAGCTTTGTTCTCCCCTGTCTGAAACATCATTAACCATTCCACGTTTCAGGAACAAAGTGTTTATTTGCTCAACTATTCAGGCATAGGAGTGACAAACTGGTCCAAGCTTGTTAGCCTACTCGGAGAGCTGAAATGTTTCTGGTTGCTAGGCTTTTAAATGATGGTTGTTTATGATATATATTCTATAGTTTTCCATCTGCTTAAATTGAAGTTGAAAAAAAATTCAAAGTCAGTGACTTCCTTATAATGTAATGCTTTGTGATGTAATTGCAGAATGATACATCTTGACTGAAGCAGTATTCTCTCACGAAGAAATGGTATTCAAAAGACGTACAGATTACTGGTAAACAATCTGAGGATCTAGTGAGTAACAGTGCAAGAAAGTCCATTTTTGTCTATCTCCTGAATGCTGTCAGAAAATAATCTCATTTAGATGAAACAACCAATTCAAACGGAGCCTCCGGAAGGAACAATCAAAGCAATGCAAGGTGAGCTTGTCTCCCGTACGAGACATCATTATGCTATCTGCGCAGCATGAGACACTTCTTTTAACAGTGTCCCTTCTGACCGACCACAATGGAGTCCTGTGACAAAGATCACTCCATTTATTTTACTCTTGGGTTCTGGATAGAACAAATCTTCCAGCCTCCCTTATAAAGTTCAATATGCCCAGTGAGATAATGAGAAATAGAACACGCATCGAAGTGCTCAGTGCCACTTCTAAACCGAGTCATCAAGGCCCCTCCAAGGGCTTCTCTACTTTGTCTCTCTCTCCACTCTATGACCACTGAAGACTCATTAAGTAATCCTGACACCACAAGAAAAAACAAAACTCCAAAGTCATACCTTTAAAAAATATATAGCCTTTCATGTGAGTACTCTATGATCGATAGTCCCTAGAGCCATGTGATGGTGAGGGCCAACTTAATTATATGAAGTTAATTGTTCACTTTGCTGGGCCATGTGCTAATGACCCGAATAAAAGCCCCCGTTGCCCCAACCTCTGCAAGTATGGCTGCTAGTTTTGTATCTGGAGCATATCTGGTTACATGTAAGAAGAAGGCGATAAAATGCCATAGAGGTAAAGACCTAGTTAGCCCTCCCAGAAGGAAATCACAATTTTTTTTAGTTTCTTTTCAGTTTTCTGTTTTGTTTTATTATGTTTGGTTTGTTGTTTTTACCATTTGACCTCACCTGCCCCCCTCCCCCGTTCTGTTCCTATTTTCTTTTTCCCAGCAGCTCCATTGAGTTTTATAAACTGCCCAGAACAAAACTTCCAGGCAATTGGGAGTACTAAGCCATACATGGGACATCTATATCAACCTGTCTCCCCCTTACTTGCTAAGCCTCAAGGAATATCATAGGAAAATGCAAAGGCCAGAGGATAGAGAGTACTGTTTTGAAATGCTGTCTTCTGGGCATTTTACAGTTATCAAATACATGACTCATAGCAGCTGTGGTTACCTACACAAGGCCCACCCATGCAAAATTAAACCCTTTAAAAACTCCAGCATGGGAGGACACCAGGCTCTACTCCTAACAGAGAAATGGAGTAGTTGATTGCTCTGAATAAGAGAGAGTCAATATTTTTTGTAGGTGTAGCTGCTAGTAAGTCATCCATCCCCCAGGGGAGGAACTCCACACCCATGAGGATACAAGCAGTGCTGGTTGAACTTGTTCAACTGAAAAGTAAAGAAAAACAAAATTTTCAAGTAGGAAGATGAAAGGCTCTATTGGAGGGAGTTCATGTGAGCAATTTGGAGGGTTATTGGAGTCGGGTATGACCAAGATGTATTTTATTTATGTGTGAACATTTCAGGATATGAAAAATATTTTTTTTAAAAAATATATCATTTTACTGGTGTTTCTAGGTTTTGAGAGAGTTCTGAGAATGGATCTTAAACCAAAGTCATCTATTGCTTTTGTTGCATGAAATTACAATTCCGCTTCTTCTAGCTAAGCTTGCCAAGGTCCAATCTTACTGTGTCTGTCCACTAACTAATGGTGATCTCCCAAACTGCAATTGGGTGGAAGAGCTACTATCCCAGCTTCTTAGCGTGTTACTTGCTGTTAGGATACACATTCTACAGAACTGATAGCTTTTAGCTAACTAGAGACCTCTCTGACTTTGATTAAAGGGAAGGGAGGACAAAAAAAAAAGTTGAAGCATTAGGATTCCAAACAGTAAGAAATAATGAAAGAAGGGAGACAGAAACAAGTACTAGTTGACAAGGAGCAGATCAGGAGCAGGAAATGGGAGAAAAATGCATGAAAAAAGGGTGGGGCTGGCCAATCTTAGCACTGCTATGAGGCAAGTCATACAGAGCAAAATGGAATACATCTTGCCCTGGTGACCTCCAGGAACTTATGGTACTTGATGCATGATGTAGTTGTAAGAAAGAGGGAGTTTGTGCCTGAGGTATTGAGAGAAATAGGGAAAGAATTTGTGGATTAATGTGGCTAATTTTGTGCAGAAGTTTTCAACTGTCTGAAATTGTGTGCATGAATATATGGAGATGGAGTGGGAATCTGTATACAGATAGGAAAACGAAATAAAAATTTGTAGGCTTCCCGAAAAGCCTTTTATGTATATAATACATTTTTAAAATGGGTTGGCAAGCCAACTGATCATTTTTGAGCAATGATCAATTATCCCCATTGTTTTGGATTGTGTTTCCCATCTCATCTTTAATCTCCCTGTCTCTGTTTCTCCTCCACTCGATTCTTCTTTCACAGAGCTACCAGAATAATATGTTTACAACATAAATCTGACTGCCTATCCCAAGAGTAAAATATATCCAGTGGCTTTCCATATTTTCTTAAGTAATGCATCCTTATCAGTCCAGTGGAAGCTTCATTTACATAAATATTTGAACCTACATTTTCTTTTCTTTTTCTTCTGTTTGCAATCACAGTGAGTTCCTGCCTCCTTTAAAATGTGATGTGCTGTTTTTGTGAGTCCAAAGTGCCCTTTCTATCTACCTTCCTTTATAAATCATTGATAATCTTTAAAAAGGATCTTTAAAGGCTGTCTCCAGTGTTTCTTCTTTTATTGGACTTTCCATTTCTGAACCTGGTACTTTCACTTTTTGTTTTGTTATGTGTTAATGAATTTACAATAAGCCTAGTACTTTAATCAACTAGCTGATTCTGTTCTAAAAACAAAACAGAACAAAAACCCAAGCCTCTATGAGGTGAGTCGTTATTAGTTTGTTTCTTTGTTTTTATAAAGAAACTCAGAAAGTGATCTACTCAAAAGCCACAGAAATATTAGGACCTATTGCCATGACTTTCATTATGTCCTCTTGACTTCAAAGCCTATTGCCCTTCCCATGATGCATGCCTTTAATGACTTCTGTCATCCATGGTCAATTCAGTTGATTTTGTTTACTATAGTACATATTCATGGAAAGCAAATTCATCTTAGTTGTCTTTGTTTCCCAAGCAGTGGTTATGGATCCCAGCACATAGATACCCTTAAAAAGACCTGGTTAAAGAATAGTGGCATAGCTGCTAAACGGTAACTACAGAAAAATACAGATTTTAGGCTGCAATGAAGTACACATCTGGTTATCTCTAGTACAGATCTATTTGTAAACATCAGATCTAATAATATAATACAAATCCTTGATTTGAATTTGAAAACTTCTTTTGCTGTTATTTCTATGAAATGAATTTCTTGATGTGAAATTGTGGGGGAGTTGGGCGTTGAAAGAAAATATTTTATTAGACCTGAATATAAAGGATTCTTCAGAGCATAATAAAATGTACATTGTAAAACTTGTCAAAATGAAATATTTCATACTTTCAACATGGTTTCTCATAGCTTTTAAAATTTTTGTTTTCCTATTTTTATTTTTTACTATACTGATTTCACTAAAAATAATTACCATCTCAGTGTAATAAATATATGTTTGTCTCTCAGTATGTTAACTATATAATTTGTGTAGCATGCAGTGGAAAATTAAAGTTTTCCTCCAATTTCTTTGACCATCATCCAGCCAAACAGATACTGCTTTAGTCTGAGTGGTTCCCCTGGATTTGTATGATAGACAGAGATGTGACCTCATCTCCGGTTTGTCTCCATGCTCACAGCAGGAGAGTATGTTGTTTACTCGTTTTCACATGTCTCATAAGAAAGCCTTGGCACCCCTGTTGGCATCAGTATTCTGCAATCCTTTAAGTGAAGTTTTTGCTGAACGCTGTCCATGTCGTTTGTATTTTATAAAAATGATCTGTTACCAGTTACTTAATTTTCTTCCATGTCGTAAATATTTTTAAAGTCCAATGAAATCACATATAAAATAAGAATTAAAAACAGGGGCAAGGTCTTACCCTGTCCTTTTAAAGAACATTTAAAGAACTCCTAAAATTTTGTTAGCTTACTTCAAATGGCTGCATTAATTGCTATTAATTAGATGCTTTGCTGCACGAGCAAGCAGCAGTGGGCCGCTGCTGTGTTCATTTTAGTATGGACTATTTGTTACTGATTACTCAAGTCTTGTTACATTAGAATTGAAGCATATTTTCTCCAAAAGAAAGAACCATGACACTCAAATGTGCCAGAGACAAGCCTACAGGGCCTTTCTCAAGAACACTGGACCAGAATATTTGAAACTTGGAATGCTGCACTGCCATCTGGGGGATGAAATTTTAACAATACATTTGCTGTCCGCTGAAATGGAGGGCAGGATTCCAGGAATCAGAAGAAGCCACAAGCAATGGGGCTGTTTAGAAGATACAGTGTGAAATCCTGCGCAAGATCTTGGGGTCATTTCAATGACCCAACACACATACACACACACACACACACACACACACACACACACTTTTCTTTTCAAATAGGAGTCTTTTGTGAGAACAGATCACTTTCTTTTATTGTTGATTGGTTATTTCCTTTAAGTTATGATCTGAGCCTGAAGAAACTTCAGGGCTCATTTACTATCGGGCCTCATTGTGCAAAGGAAAAAATGGATGACCAGATATTTCTACAATCTTCTCTATCTCAAAGGCTGTTAGAGGCTCAGCAAGAGTCACAGCCTGTCATTTTCAACAGTGTACGTTCTCTTCTGCAAAACCCAGCTCCCATCTGTGTAACAACAAAAGCACATCCCAACCTTCTAACACCAATTCACCCAGTCGGGTCAGAAAAAAAGCACGCATACAAGTGAGTCAACAGCAGCACAGGTTTTCAGATCCTATTATACATGTTCCTTTGGTGGAAGGAAAATAAATAATATAATAAAGTGGGAAAGTAAGTGGAACCAATTGATTTCTGTTCTTACTTTGGAGTTCAGTACATTCTTTTAATATTTCTCTCACAAAGTCCAAACAGAAGTTGGAAAAAATAGTAAGTAAATATCACTGTAAGACTTGAAATCTAATTCACTTTAATATGACCTCACATTAATTTAACTAATCACTGCATCATTTGGGAGTTAGAATTAAATCATAATTTACCAAGACAAGCTGCATCACATAGGCAAACACGTTGAGGGGTGCTTTTCTGATATTTTAATATATTTGCTGTATGCAAATATATTTTTTCTGGTGCCAGGAATCCAACCCAGAAGTTTGTGCTTGTGTGTGCTATACCACTGAGCTGCATTCCCAACCCTCGGTTACTAAAGACAGATAGGGTCATATGTAGGGTAAGTTGGCCATGAACTTGCTATGTAGTACAGGCTACACTTGAATTCATGACTACCATGACCCTCCCCATTCCATCTTATAAAGGAATGCTACCATATCCAGCATCCTCCATTCATGAACCTTTGAGTTTCTGTTATATAGCATTTCCATTCTAAAAATATTAGACAATTTAGTGATATGAACTAGAATGAAGTCATTACCTGCACTAAAATGTAGAAGTCCCAAATAACTTCTAATTAATAAAATTCCCAAGTGTTTAGGAAATAGCTTCTTGGTATTTATTTAATTATTTGGGCCCAGGATACTATACTCACTAGATACAGCTTTGGGATTCTGCAAGACAGAAGGTCTGAAGGGAGTGATTCCATTTGGAGTAACTACATACAGACAACATTTCCAAAGAAGCACAATTATTATATAGAGACATTGAGTTCCGGACCTTTGCACCCACTTAGGTATCATGAAAACTAATCATGGCCTCATAATAAAATACTTAAGAGAAACAACAGATATCTCATTTAAATCAAATTGCTAGAATTAGAGTAAGTACAGTAAGTAGAATAGTCTATTTAAAATTTTATGAATTACTTCTCATGGGAAATAATAAATTTGCTAATTATATATGTGTATATATATAAATATACATATATATGCACAAATTGAGCTCATTTTGAAAACAGTGAGACATCAAATAATGATAATTTAAAAGAAAGAAGGTCATGTCTCTCTTCCTAGGCTCCCAGTAAAAGGCCTGGAATCCTGGATAGATTTCTTCTTTAGTGGTATCTTGAGATCCTCTTCAAGCCACCTTTTTCTGCAAGATGGCTACACAACCTCTCAGCACTTCACCTGCACTCAATGAATGGGGAATAAAGGAAGAGAAATGCAAACTTCTCTTGAAGCACAGTCAACAGAAATTATTATTTACATCATTTCAGTTCATAGCCCATTAGCAAGACCTAACATGAAGTCCCATTCAGATGCAACAGACACTGGGAAGCACAGCTGAATAGCCAGCCATGCGATGCATTGATATCCTATTCTAAATAAAATGCTGTGACACTGAGAGAAACAATAGCTCTGATTATTTTGAAAGGTTTGCAAAATGCAAAATAAGTTAAATGCAATAAAACATTGTATCTAAGAAGTTTGGTACTTATTTAGATACTTGGATGGATGTTGGCTTCTCTGTATACACCACATATCTTCCATTGTTATGAAGGGAGAGAGACCATCCTCTCTTCAAAAGATGTGAATTTGAGAAAAAGAGGTTGAGAAGGTATCTCTGTTTCTTAAAACACTGATTAAAGATAGTGTTTTAATGTGTCAGTCTCATACACATTTGTTGAAAGGAGTTATCTGATCCCACCTAGTGGGAGGAAGGGGAGAGAAACTATAATCCCTGCAGCATCATCTCCACTTCAGGACCACTCTGTGCTGTGAATACTATGGTAAGTTTTGTGGAAAGTTCGTGTTATCCACAGCTGAGAATTAGAACAGACATGGAAGTCTTCTTATGTCTTTGGTATCATTGTGTATGTAAGTCACAATTTTCTTCTCATCCATAGTTAAGATATAACCCTGTCCATCTTCATTCCATGACAGGCATTTTCCAATTTCATTCAGGTTCTGTAAAGAATCTCTCATCTGTCTATGCTACAAATTTTGATCAATAAGAAACGGATCATCTGGGATCAGGAATTTATAAATCAAGGTCAAGTTTTTGCCTCTGACTTCCTAGCCTAATATAGAGTATGAAGAGGAACAGGGTAGAAACAGTAGACAACACAATAATGCAAAAAAAAGTAGAAAAACGTGGTAGTAAATTAAGTCTTTGTCACTGCCCAAGAGTAGGTCATTATGTCAAGTGACTTGGAGGCTCTTGAGTATAATCTATGAGGTACACCTCCTTGGCCACAATCCTTCAGGAATGTTTTCACATGATCATTATCTCCATGGGCACAGAGAAAATCAACTTTGGAGAGCATTACAAAATTGGAAGATTCAGAATACTGGCACAGTGCTTCTTGGTGTCTTGTCCTAGTTCACAAAGAGACAACTATGGCGGACTTTCAGAAGCTTGGCCCACAGTGTGTTTAGCAATATGGTGTCTTAACACACATTTTAGTAGGCCCATGGGCTCTAGTTGCATCAGTTCTGGATACAAACAAATAAAAGCAAAGTTCTCAACTCTATGTCCCTTTTTAGCCTGGAAACTCTGATCTTTTGTTTACTTTCTTATGTGCTCTTTCGATCACCCTCTTGCTCAATTTAATAGTGACTCCCTTCAGGAGAAATAAAACAATTGGCTTCAGTAGGAGGGCAACATCCTTAATCTAATGTCTCCAAGTCGGCTGACTCTCCTTGTCTGGTAGTCTTAACGGCTTTGCCCAGTCTTATCTCTTCCTAAGACTGCTTCTTGATGTAGAGACTCATTTTATCACTGCCTCAGTTTGGGCACAGTCTTTGGTTTCTGTCAGGACTGATTTACTGTGGCCTTGAATTATATGACTCTCAGTCAATTTGATTCAGAAGCAGAAGAAACAGAGAGCCTGTCTGGCCAGAACCATATTCTCTTCCTATTCTGCTCTCTGGAGGCTGGTTCTGAGTTCACTGTATTTCTTTGGTAAAACTATCCATGCTTATCATAGTGAAGAAATAGTAATAATAAAAAATAAACTAGTCAATAGGCAACAATGGTATGAGGATTTTTTTGGAAGATAGGTTTATGTATATTCTCTTCAAGACAACATAGGCCACTATTATGCCATAATATACTTAAGGTCAAGAGCTTTCTAGTACCAAAAAGCTGTCTTCAACCCCTGCCTCCTTGTAACTAAGGCAACAGACTAGGCGGATGTTGCTGCTATTGCTCCATTCGACATCATCACAGAGAATCCACATGAACAGAATTTTAACCAAGAAAGCTGTCTGTCTATTAATTGGAACTCAGCTGGAGAGCCATGGATGACATGGAGCTGCTACAGTCTCTAGAATGCCAGGTTCATTCAATTACCTTGCCCTGCCATTTTCCAACTTTGGCATCTACCCTGGTACAAATGGCTATCTCAGCTTCCCACAGTATGTCTGAATTTCAGCTAGAGCAGGAGTTAGGATGGCAGGGATGATAAATTTCTTTTAGCCCTAGTGTAACACACCTCCCTCTGTCCACATGCCTGTCCATCATGAAGCCACATGGCCACAGGCTAGGGAATGGCGGAAAATGTAATAAACATGCACTACTTCGTTTTAAAACAGAGAACAAACTCGCAATGGGAAAAATTCCAGTATTTTTAAAATTTAATTTTTGGGGGGCCTTAAAGAAAAATATAAGACTGTAAAACATATTTTTTCTGTCATTTTCTATTGAAGTCTAGGCTACCAAAGTTGATGAACAAAGCCACACACATAATTGATTTCCTTATGAATACATTAACACTATGGGATAAAAGTCCTCCATGGGGCTAGAACTCGTGTCCAGAGAAGGACAACATCAGGTCTGAGCAGCACACCCTTCAGCCTAGTTCTGTCTATAGGAGTAAAAAACAAACCTACTCTGAGTCACAGGACGAAACCACAACAAAAAAGAGAAGGAAGGAAAAACAAAACAAACCTCTCCTCTAAGTCTTTTAATGGAGAAGAAATCCTTGATAATTAGAGATAAAAAGGCTGAGGTGGTTCCATGGGGTTGTCATTGGGTTTTAGTTGTGACACCCTGCGGGGTTGGCACAGTTTACCACTTTTGCTATTCAAAATAAATAACATACCTCCGTTAGTAGACATCACATCTGTGCATGCTCCTTGGTGCACACCCACAGCCCGTCTGGCCTTGACTTGTACCCTGCACATGACAAGGGTCTGGAAATTGGAGTCTTGTCTTCTCAGAGGTCTAAGGGTATGCAGCACATGCTTTCAGAAAAGGAAAGAGAAAGAGTGGGAGGCAGAGATTTAAAAAAGGCAGAGAGAGAGAAGGGGGGAAGGGAGAGAGTGAGGAAAACCCGACCCAGAGAACACAACACCACTGAAGATTTCAAAGAACAAATTATTTCCCTTTCTTGTTTGCTTGGCTTTTTTTTTCTTTTCAAAATTTCAGCATTGGAATTACTTGGAACTTGAAGAAAAATAACTTGAGATTCTTAGTGGATAAAAATTTTCAACAGGCAATAAGGTTTTGTACGTGCTCAAAAACAAGAGTCATTTTGAAGGATGACTAGAAACAATGTGCTAAATCTTTCGAGAAGGTGTGGAGACTAACCTTTGATGCTTTACATATGATGTAGATACATATATGTGTGTGTATGTATAAATACACATATATAAATACATTTATGTGTAAATTTACACCCATATACATAAATTTATATATGTGTATATTTACATACACACACATATATATATTTCCTATAAACTAGCTTCAGCTCTAAGATATTTTAATTGTAGAAATAACTGAGCATCTCATAGGCGCTTCCATAGTAGTTGTAAAATGGCACATCCATTCCAGAGTAATAACCCAGCATTGCACATATTGTGAAAAGCTAACAAAGAACCTCCATTTATTCTCAGCAACCTCTTCTATAACACTGGCTTCATCAAACGTACTTGTCACACTTCATTCCACTTGAGTTCAGCCACGCTGTAACTGACGACTGCCTAGTCCAACATCTCCAGTATCCTCACATAAGAGTATGTAATATCCAGAGACAAATTTTCTACTGATTATTAGTTTTTTAACATAAATACCTATTTTTCTACTAAAAGACAAAGAGCACTTGCAAGCAGATGGCATCCAGAAGATCATATTTCAAATTTATGTTTCCCTTTACGATCCCCTCCCTCTTTACTCTACCAAGGCTTCCTTTAGCCACCACTGAGAGGAGTGAAGCTGACCTTGGGGGCTATTTGGTTCACACAATCTGTGGACTGACCCAGATTAGTGCCACCGATATGTGGGGCTGTTAACTGCAATCCCATCCCTCTTTATCTTGAACTAGTAACCCTGAGCAATGCTCAGTCAATCTAAATATTATGTGGCTCCAATTCAAGCTTCTGTTCGCAGCATCTGCTTTATCTGGAACTAGTCTCCTTGTCTTAGCAGCACCCACCATCTCCCTCCTTTAAGTTCCTTTTGAAATCTCATGTTTATGCTTAGCCCATATACAATTATTGCTTGTTTGTCTATGTGCGCTATCTTTTAGACCATGCAAATCAAGAACACACGTTGCTCATTTTGTTTACTCCAACATCTAAAACAATGCCATCCAAAATAACTCCTTAATGAAGTATTCTCAGATGAATGCATAAAGATATACAGAGGAAAGGGCTGAGGACAGCCTGAATGCAGAGCTAGAGAGCAAGACCAGAGGGAACAGAAGAGGTCAGTGGCTATGAATGGAGAGATTCATAACTAACTGTGCCTCAGGACAGTACCCATTAAACATTTGCATCTTGTAAGCCTGACTCATGGATGATTTCCAAGCTTTAAGTTGATTTGGATGCAACTGCAACCATATTTATAAGATCTAGAAGCAATGATATGGGTAAACATTTTCATTCTCTCAATTAACAGTCTGTGATCTTGCCTGAGCCAATTAACAGACATCTCTAGCATCAGATTTTTATCGTAAATCAAGTTATATAATGTCTCTTCTGTGGTCTAAGTATTGAAGCATCTGTAATAGTTGACCCAAAGATTCATATGCCTGATTGTGCGCCTTGCAAACCATCAAAAAAAAAATCTTCCAGGACAAACCAAAATCGAGCCTCCAAAAGTGGTATATAAGAAATCATCAGAATAGTCCCTTCTGTTCTGACAAAAATATGACAACATGGGGCTGGGGAGATGGCTCAGCATGTAAGAATATGTATTTTGCAAGAATGAAGACTTGAGTACAAATCCCCAGTACCCATAAAGCTGGATATGACCATGTGCCTATGACCCTAGCCATATGCAAGACAAAGATGAGAGGATTTGTGTGGCTTGCTAGGAGACAGAGTTTAGTTAAACTTTGTCTCGAGAGAATGAGACACAATATGGAAATGGACTAAGGAAAATCTTTATATANATATATATATGAAATCTAAATGGAATCATCAAATAACAGTGAAGACAAAGCACCAATTAGACCTCTTCTGCTATCAAGTAAAACCTCTAGTGCCAAAAATGGGTTGCATTTAATTGAGCTGTTGGCCAAAAAAAAAACAATGGAAACCCCCAAACAACTCAGGCTATGGCCAAGTATATTAGTTGCTCTGCCCAAACTCATGGTAAGGCATTCTTGATGAAGACAACATCTGCATATATCACTAAACAAGGAGATATTCCGATGATGCCTAACTAAACCCTTCATCCCTACTAACCCAGCTACAAAACTTGCGATGTACAATGGAGACCTATCTGTGTGACGCACTGGTGCAATAGTTACATAAAAGTTGCGGAAGTAACCAATGATTCTCTGATGGTACTTAAGTCCTATTCCTTGAGATGAAACCCGTTTAGGATACTGCTCAGGTGTCTAACAACCTGAAACTAGATAGTCCAGGGAAGAAATGCTATTGTTCTGCTAAAAAGACACAGCAATAAAATGAGTACTATTGACATTCTGCTACATGCATAGATCAATTCCTCACTCAGCCATTACCAGAGAAGCATCCTCTTGCAGTAGATTGGAACTAACACCAAGACCCACAACTGGACAATGTGCAGTAAATGAGAGGTTTCAGAACAGTCCTAATTAGGATGTCTTCATCAACTGCCCCCAACCAAGGTCTCAAGGAATTCTGGAGCAGAAAGACTGCAAGATTCAGTGGGCATGGAAGATGCAAAGAAAACAAGGGCTTCTAGATACAGTAGAACTGACAAACATATCAGCTCCCAGAAAACATGGCGGCATGAGCCAGATGGGATCCTAGCACTGAAAGGAAATGTGGATATGAGCTCTCATCCCTAACCCAGAAGCTATTTCAAACTGACAGCTACTTGCAAAGGAAATTTTCGTTTTCTTTAATGTAGTCTCACTGGATATACCAACCACACTTCAGAAAGCCCCATGCTCAGCAACAAATGGCCAATACAAAATGAACTCAGTAGTATTTGGGGAGTTTTCCTATAATGCTTTGTTTGGGCATTTTAAAAAAAATATCTTACTAGTGTTCTCCTATCGCTTAAGGTTTCTGATTTTGTGTTTTTATGGGTTTATCATGTACGCCTGTGTCTCTGTGTACGTATGTGTATCTCATGCATTTCTTTTCCCTTGATTGTCTATTTCTTTGTTAGTTTATTGGCCTGGAAAGATTGAATGAAGGCATGGAGTTGGATAAAAGGGAAGTGGGGGAAGATCTGGGAGGAGGCTAGGGAAGGGAAATCATGATAAGAACATAATCTACAAAAAGTTATTTTAATTCAAAAGTAGGCTTGTTAATCTTTTTTGCCTTGGTGTCAAATTAGTCTCAAACAATTAAGAATTAACTTGTGAATATCCTGATACCGCGTGCTTATCTAATACATGAATATTTCAACCACTTAGAAATATGAGTAAATAAATTAAATAATAAACAAACAAGCAAAAAATATAAGAAACAGAATATTAGAACAAAATACCCTGGTGCAGGACAATTCTGTATTCTGTCAATTATGTTTTAAATAAACGCTGATTGGCTAGTAGCCAGGCAGGAAGTATAGTAAGGACAACCAGATAGGAAGTAGAGGCGGGTCAAGGAGAACAGAAGAATGCTGGGAAGGAGGAAGCTCTTTCCACAGTTCCGTGCAGACACCAAAGAAGCAAAATGTGACCTGCCCTGCTGAAAAAGGTGCTGAGCCATGTGGCTAACATATACTAGAATAATGGGTTAATATAAGTTATAAGAGCTAATACAAAGCCTGAGCTAATGGGCCTATCAGTTTATGATTAATGTAGACTTATGTGAATTTTCTTTGGGATTTACCAGCTGTGAGAACTGGGCAGGACAGAAACCCCAATAAGCAAGTCTTCATGTTACAATACCCAATTTCCTATTTCAGCCTCACTCCTCCATGTGCTTGAATACTAATATAAGCAACTGCAGGCATAGATATGCAAACACATCACACATCTACATATAAACACATACACACAAATAAATAAACACATAAATAAGTAATTTAATTGGGTATTGAATTTATTGGGATATATAACATATATTGGGAAAGTAACAGATGAATTAACTGTTATTTTAAGCTTTTATGAAGATTCATTTTATTATTTTCAAAGGGTATTGTGGTAGTTTGAATAAGAATGACACCCCCCCCCAGTAGGCTCATGTTTTTGAATGCTTAGTCACCAAGGAGTGACAATACTTAAGAAGGAATAGGAAATCTGAACTTGATAGAGGAAATGGAGGTTTTAAAAGCATAAGCCAGGCCTGGTGGCTCTCTCTTTCTGATGCCTGTGGATCTAGAAGTAAACCTCTCAGTTGCTTCTCTATCACCATATCTTTCAGGAATTCCACAATGTTCCCCACCCATAATGAAATGCACTAAATCTCTCAAACTGTAAGCAAGACCTAATTAAATTCTTTTTTCATAAGGGTTGCCATAGTCAAGGTATCTCTCCAACAGCAATGGAACAGCAGACCAAGAAAGATTTCATTTATATTTGATTTTCTTAGAGAAAAAATTTAATTCACAGAAAGACATTTGTACCAAAATTTTATGGGCTATTGAGGAAAAATGTTAGAATAGTTACATATTATTTATCCTACAAAATTAAAAGGGATGTACATTGTAAAAGTAACCCTTTGGTTCCCCGTCTTTGGAAAGGGTGTGAATTCAAGAAAACGAATTTCCTTCTTGGGTAGCTCTGCCTAGGACATTCTGTGAGTCAGGCCATGAAGTGGTGTCACTGTGAGTATTTTAATATGTCAGAACAATTTGTTGTTGTTATTGTTGTTATTCTAATAGATCAGAATAATTTGCTTTTGTTATTTTGCTTTTACACTTTACATCAAAGAGAGATAATGGGGGGGGGGACAAAATATCACCAAAAAAAGAAAAGGACATTCCTTAAAATTATTCCTCAAAAGGAGTTCATCGGGACGGGCTTCATTACAAAGTCTTTCCTTATCTTTAATGTTAGAAGTCCTAAAAAATTCAACTGTGCTTCGAATGTGTTGGGCTTACACATTGCATTATCCTACACTGTTCTATAAGAAGGAATTTAACAGACAATGATGCACTGCTATATGACTGTTCAGACAAGTCAGAATTTGGCCTCTTTTTATTTTTT
>LOEQ01001879.1:256611-279362 GCA_001685075.1 Bramus lutescens
AACTAAATCTGTTATATTGAACTGGTCTGGTTGATCCTAATTTACCGATAAACCACGCCCCATCAGGTGGGCCCTGGACACTGAACTCAGATCATTTGTCTCAGTGGTCAGCATCTTGTTCTCTTAGCCCATCTCACCAGCCCTAGCCACAACTTTCTGAGGAGAATACCTAAAGCATAGGAAATATCCCAGAGATGCAACGAAGGAAATTATATGAAGTTAAGAGGTTACCACAGAGAAAATGCAGCTAATAAGCAGAGTAAACATACGTCTCACAAGTTGGCATAAAATCTTTACCACCTATACTTCTGACAGGAGGTCAATACCCAAGATATACAAAGAACTGCAATGATTAAATACCAAAACTGAACTGTCTGTTAACAAAGGGGTTAAGAAAATAAACAGTTATCAAGAGAAGAAACACATATGGCCAGTATTTTTCAAAAAGAGATCAACATGCCCATTGATAAGGGATTAAAATTACTTAGATGTGTAGGTCTCCCAAGTCAGAATAGCTATCATCAATAAGTCTAACAGTAAATACTGGCAAAGTTGTGGGCAAAAAGGAATCCTTTCCCATTGCTGGGGGTAGTGAAAACTTCAACCGTTATTATGGAAATCAGCATGGAGGATTCTCAAATAAAATTCTCAAATAAAAATAAAACTACCATGTGATCCAGCTACATCACTCCTAAGCACATACCCAAAAGACTCTATATCTCACCACAGAGACACTTGCACATCCTTGTTTATTACGTCTAATGTAGTAATCACAATATCAAAAAATAGAACCAGATTAGACGTCCTTCAGCAGATGAATAGATAATTATGATGTGGTAGATATACACTACAGGATCTTACTTATATGTAAGGAAAAATTAAATTTGCCAGAGAGTGGATATGAAGGAACAGTGTTCAGAGAGGTGAGGCTAACAGCAAAAAAGGAAAAGGCCCATGTTCTGTCTCATGGATGGATTCTAGCTTATAATGAAATATATGCCACGGAAAACCCATCCGTGTGTGCAGATTTGAATGAAGCCAAAATACTACAAAGGATACCAGGAGAGGGAAAAGTGAGGTACTGAAGAAGGTCGGTAGATGGCCACAGGGACACATGAGACACGGAGAGAAAGAGGAAACAGGGGAAGAAAGTTCCAAGACTGAATCAGGACAAAAGGGACTGTGATGGGGACAATGAAGAGATTCTACTAAAATATACTTTGTTCAATAATGCTATAGTGACATCTGATATCTCATAGGCTAAGAAAAATGAAAACACACAAAACCAGAGGCCTCAAAAGAGCTTAGCTAGGTGTGTGGGGACCTGCCTTTAATCCTAGCATTCAGGCAAATGAAGCAGAAAGATTCTGAGGTCAAATGCAGTCAAATGGCTACACGTTGGACTACAGGCTAGTCTGACCAACATTATGGAACCATGTCTCTAAATAAAAAATGTTAAGTTCATGTAAAGGTCATACCCATGGATGTTTTTATAAAACAGATTTTGCTTGGCTAATACTGAAAAGAGTAGACCTGATCAACAACTGATTTGCAAGGAATCAAAATGTAGATAAAAGTACAGGGGAGAAGTAAGCTGAAACTATGATCTATGATAGGGAGAAATTTTGAAACAGAAATTTAATTAAGAAGAGCTATACAGTAAAATTCCTCACCATACTGTTAACTGTTAAATATTTCAAAATAATTTCAACCAGCCTGTATATTTCACATTAAATATTATAAAAGTTCATATTACTCTTGGATGGAGAAATATGGTTTGTGTGGGTCATTTATATTCTAAAGTGAATAAAATCATTTAATATTGCAGGTTTTCTCCTGAGAATAAAGAGGTGTTTAATCAAAAAAATATACTGTTTTAATGATTTGAAGGTGGAGTGCCATAGGGGAAGGACAGCGACAAGATATATGAGCCCCAGTGATGTCCAGGCAGATCATTTTCAATTTTGTGTTGTGGGATGATGCTTTGTAGGACACTCATTAAGGTTATTTATTTTGTATGCAAATGATCTTTGATTCATGATGGGGTTATGTCCCAACAAGCCCATTGTAAATGGAAAATACAGTCTGTTGAAAATTATCTATTACAGTACACCCTACTGTAGCAACAGGATGCTGTGCACATTTGGTTATTTACCCCCAGAGTTGTTAGTTGAAAGACTGCTAGAGCTCACTGCCCTTGCTCTGAATCACAAATGATTGTTGTACTACCTTTGAAAAGACCCAAATACAAAATTTGTAGTCAGGTGTGACACACACTTGTAGCACTAGGAAGGCTGAGACATGAGGGTTGCTGTTTGTGTGAAGCCGGTCTAAGCTGCATAAGGAAGACCCTATCTGGAAAAAAAAAAAGAGTGGGTGTGGATGCTGAAGAGATAACTCCAACAGGGAAGGGCACTAGCCTTTCTGTCAGAGAATCTGTGTTCAGTTCCCAGCACATCCACCACATGGAAGCTCACAGTCTGTAACTCCATTTCCACAGAATCTAAGGCCCTTTTTTATTTGCCCTACACAAGTCACTGGCATGTACATGGTCAACATACATACGTGAAATAAAAACAATCATACCCATAAGATGAAAATAAATATTTTTAAATAGTAAAAATTAAAGTGTAGCTCCTATACAGAGCATGCACTGCTTTTGTGACATTATAAATTTGGAAAATCACAAGTCAAACCACTATCTAGGGCTGTCTGTGGATGATTATATACAGTCATAGAGAAAGGTTCTTCTAGCAGTTTTGATAAAGACAGAAGAGAAAGGTGGTGGTATGCACAGAGAGAACCAACAAAGCATGAAAATGGGCAATGAACGCCAAGAAGGCCAAGTGACATGAAGAGACAGCTAAGGCACAGATCATAAGGCCCAATGCCACCTGTGTCAGACTATCCCTGTTTAATTTTTTCAGGTAATCGGGTTTCTGTGCTTACACACCTATTCATTTCATAATAATAAATGCCCCCAAATCACAACACTTGGATAAGCACATAGATAACAGTTTCTTCTTCCCCAGCATACAGTGTGTCTAACTGTGCCTAGAACATTGTGTGTTATGAATGTTTTAAGGTTCTTCATGTATCTAAAATATTGCAGGCTTAGTAAAACCTAAAACCAAATGTGGGGCATAGTGAGATACCTTAGAACAACATTGTTTTTCAACCTGTGGGTCACGAACCCTTTGGGGGTTGAAAAACACAGGGGCTTTCACAGGGGCTGTCTAAAGTTCATTGGAAAACACAGATATTTACATTATTATTAATAACAGTAGCAAAATTACAGTAACAAAGTAGTAACAAAAATAATTTCATGGTTGGGGTCACCACAGTGTGAGGGCCTGTCATTATGCCCTCCTGACTTTTTTATATATATCTTAGGGATCTGAATTCTGGTCCTCATATTTGAACTGAAAATGTGTTTTATGTGACAAACCATCTTCCTGGAACCCTAAAATGCATGTCTTTTGAGACCAAACATGACAAGATTTCTATCACGAGTAAAAGAGGAATAACAGAAATCAGAATATCTGTAAGGGAATAATAAAGGAAGAATTATATGTATCAGTTTGCTACCTTCTGGAAAGAAGAGAGAGCCATAATACAAATCAGCACATAGGTATTTGAAAGAATAGAGTACATTGTGTTTTTTCATATGACTGTGAAGCAGGCATAGTTGCTGAGAGAAAAGTACTCAGTGTATTCTTCAGTGTTGAGAGTTTAGTGAGGCTTTTGCTTCCACTGTATATGATGATTCAGAAAACAATGCTATTCATCAGCATAGTGAGGGATACTAGATCAATAGAAGGCTGGTGGATTACCAGTGCCTTGGTCCCATGTCCCACACTAGGGTGCTGCTTAGTGCAGCACAAGGGTGACTTTCTCTCTCCCTTTCTGCGATTTCCATCCTCTTTAAATTTTCCTATATATTTTATATGATATGGCTTTTTTTTCTCTTTCATATTTGGATTCACTCAACACCTTTTAAAAGCAGACTGAAATGTCTGTCAACTTGTGAGGAGAGACATGGTCTAGGTAGGATTCTTACAAAAGATTATAAGGAGACAAAGGTTAACACCAATTGACCACCACACGCACAGCCTCTGTACCAACACTAGAGTAGCCACATTCACCAATTTGCCCATCCATTCACATCCATCCCTCCCTCCTTCCCCCAATCCATCCATCCATTCCTCCCTCCATCTATCCATCTATCCATCCATCAACCTGATAAATATCTACTGAATAACTATTTGTTGCAAGTAATAGCGTAGCCTGGTGATACACTGGATGATTTCCCTCTTGGAACTTTGACTATAGTTGTTTCTTTAAAAATAAAATGATGGGGATGCACATGCAATTTTCTAGCATACATGAAGCCCTGCATTTAAGCAATCCCTAGTAGTACACAAATTGGGCATAGTGGTACAGGAGGTACAGACAATAGCAGGAGGAAGATCAAAAGGTCAATGTCATCCTTAGGTACATAATGAGGTAGAGACCAACCTGGACCACATGATCCTGGTTTTAAAAAAGAACAGGAAAAGAAAAAAATGCTTTCTAATTTAGATATGCATCTCTTAAGGAATATAGAGTGAGGATAACAGAGAACACCCATGAAGACTGAGAGAACATGATGGAAGGCAAGTTATATCAAAGTACTGTACATAGAGAAAGACCTCGTCTACAGATAAGATAGCTTTTTGTGCAAGTCTGGATTGAGAGAAAGGACCAATGCTGGTACCTAACTTTGAGAAGTGAGTTCCAGGCACAGAAAATGACAAGCCAGAAACCCTGTTCAGAGGACATGTGTGTTCAGGACACCTGAGGAGACTCCTGACTGAGGATGGAGGGGAGTGGATGAAGGGACCAATGTGATTTATGCTGTCATTTTAATCTCTAATAATATGAAAGGAGGGCACAGAAAGCAGTTCTATTGAAAGAATATGTTATTTCCTGCAGCCAAGAAAGAGGAGGATGCTTCATCAAACAGAGCCACACATGCAAGCTTAAGGCTTCCACAGGTGGAAGAGAATGAAAAACATAGTGGTCACTGTCTTGTCAAGACGTCACACGTTAGGCAAGGCTGGTCATGTGAACAAGTGAGTACGGGCAAGTTTGTGGATTTCTATAGGGCTTCAGGGCATATGGTTCTCCATACTTGTCTTGGAGGATGGTACCAATGGAAGCTCCTCTCAACATTATTCAGATCACTCAGATGTCTTTCACCATAAATGACATGGTGTATGCCTTCAACAGGAATCTTCCATTTATAATTTATTTATTCACCAAAGATCTTCTCTGTTGCTTGGAAACATTTTTTGTTGGGTTTGCCCTCTTTCTGTTGGACATGTCTAGGCTTTGTAAGTTTTAGGAAGCAATACAGCAGATAGGGAGTGGGCTGGAGGTCAGCTTGCAGAGAGATGAAAAAGTTAGGCGACCCAACACCTTCTAAGCATGTTCTGAAGTTTCATTCTACTTAGAGAAGAGACCAGTGAAGAGCCCTGATGTTTTTCTAAGGGAACTCATGACCTAATTACATTTATAATACAAAAAGCCCCCCAGAATTAAGGCCGGTAATGACTCTCACCTGGAAGCACAATGAAGAAGATTGATCTCTATCTTGATGCAGTGAACTTCATAACCGTGAATTAGTCCTAAAGTGAATCACAAAAGTGCTATGGGCATTTAGTGGCCAAACAGATAAACAGCTGGAAGGTGGGAGATAGAGGCGGTGAACCAAGTCATTTTCCTCTCTGCACTTCTACACGCATGGGCTCTGTGTTTTGATACCACTGCCACAGCATAGTCTGTTCTTAAATATCGCTTCACCTTGTCCCTTTCTAAATCCAGCGCTATTTTCTTCTACTTTCTGCCTGCTCTTAACTCTCATCATTTCTTCGGTGTTTTACATGCTCACGAATCAATACCCTTCACTCATCTTGCAGTTTACATCTTACCCATTTTACTTGACCCCTGACTGAACTTTAATGATCTGGTTTCTCTGGACTTTGTGAACGGGACCTAACAAGTCAGTTCGGGTGCTGGATCACTACAATTCCTTCTAAGGTGAAATAAGAAATAATGTCTCAAGTGAAATAATATTTGGGGATGTCTAGAGAGCAAGATCCAGTGCTTTCTTCCTTCTCATCAACACTGTACAGGTTGCTGCCAAAGTTTTGAGGCTGGCTATGACAAAAGTCATATTAAAATATAACTTTAAATTTTAATCCTTTTAATATGAATTTTGAAGGGGATGACTGTCTATTATCTACAAATGCTGAATTTTGAGTTTGATTTCATGTATGGTTGTTTTATTTGGGAACAAATAGGGCATGCTATGGTAAAAGGAATAATATTTATTTAAATATTTGAGTGTCTCATTGGCGAGACAGATATTTTAGTCACCCTAGCTGTGTTCTTTCATGTTTCCATAGAAAGAGAATTTTATTTTATTTCTTAGAAAAAGGATTGTTTAATTCTTCACATTTCCTAACTTCTTTTGAAAATACCTATGGCATTGTTCAGGCCAGTGGGGAATGGTTGTAACTACCATGTCTCGTTTCCAATTCATGGAGTTAAAGGACAGAAATGTACCTTTTGTTTTCTATTTCTATTGCTGCATTTGACTTCCCAAGCCACCTTTACATCACCAGGCAGATTTGGAAGCTTTAAATATTAAAAAGAAACAAATTAGAAATAGCTTATATATTCCATCATAATCTGGATCTAATCCATAGACTTTCCTGTGCAAGAGAATAACACCAGATTGATTGAACCACTGGTATGTTTGTTCTCTACTAGAAAGCAGAGAAATACACAAATTAATATTTTAATCAATTCCATAATAATTTAGTAATCACCCTCTTCCCATGTGATACCTGGTCTTGTAAATGCCTTGTTTGCATTTTAGTTTTGTTTCAATGCAAGGTCTCAGTGTACAACCCTGGCTGAACTTGAACTCATAAAGATTGCTTGCATCTGCCTCCCAAATACTGGAATAGAGTATGTGCCACCATGCCTGCTTTCTTTAAATACTTTAATATGTTCAAATAAACATGACATGGCATTATTTTCAAAAATATCATGGAGAGTAGCTATAGGCATTATATAGCATTCCAAGTAATATTAGATTGTCTTGGAGAAAACTATAATTTCAGTAGACATAGGAGCTTAAAATATTGTTTAACAAATTGCTGTTCTTGACTGTCAAAACCTACAGATTTTCCTCACCTGTTATTTTAAGAAAATGCTAGCATTTGCCTAAAGTTCCTAATATAACTTTTTTTTTTACACTACAAACTTTCCCAAAATAACTGAGCAGTTTTAAATTTTTTCTTAGAAAATCATGTCTGGTGGAAGGCAATCAGTACAAAATCTCCAACCTTTACAAACACTTAAGGGAAGATAATTTGCAGTAGTGCACCAGCTGTTCTGACCACCCCTGAGTATCACCACCTTCCCAAGCTTTGGGAGGAGAGCAGGAGATGGTCATTTCATTTTCTGTCATTTCATGGTTCTTCTGAGATTCGGGGGTTAGGCATTTGTTTTTCCCTCTATCATTAGTTTTGTGGTATTTTACAAACATGTGTGACTATAGCATGGTCATCGCAAGGCAACAAGAATGAGAAACTTGAAAGCAGTGAAGATGAGAACAGGCAATGCAATCTGGAATGAAGACAATGAAATTAGGCAACCATGCAGGGGGCGATGTTACAGAGGTACACAGAAATATTTCATTAAATTTTTTAGATGCCTGTTTGTTTTCTCATGAAAGATATAAAAAAAGATATAGATTTGGGTGGGAGGGAAGGAGGGAGAGATCTGGGAGGAGTTGGACATGGGTAAACCATAATATATTATATGAAAAAAATCTATTTTCAATTTTAAAAATAGGGAAAAGAGAAAAATAGTACTAGGGAGCATCAACCTAAAGAGTAATCCATGTGAAACACAGCAAGTCCTTGTACCTACACGATATTGGACAAACAGTGACAAGGGAAACCTCAATTTGGGAAAATGGAAATTCAGATTTGTGTTGCCAGGTAAATTCTTTCCCAGTTTTTTTTTTTTTGAATAATGCAACCACTGGGAAAACACTGAAAATTTGACTCATTCTCCATAAGCTGACGGCAAAACGCTATTGCTAAAGACAACACCTACAAAACTCATTCAGTATGGAGAAGTAGAGCTAGTGAGTACACAGAACCTTCACCCCCATATTTTAACATTTTTTTTGGTACAGGAAGTTACTCTTCATGCTACCAAAAGAGAAACAAACAGCAACCAGGCCACAATCCTTAGAATTTATGCCAGTTAAGTAGTAACATAAAGCTAATGGGAGTAACCAATCAGTATCTGATTTGACTTGTAGCCTACTCCATGAGATGGAAAGCATAACTTGCTGTGGGACAATGGTCTGTACCCTGTCATTCATATTTTAAATAAATGCTGATTGACCAGTAGCCGGGCAGGAAATATAGGAGGGGTGACCAGGCAGACTGTTGATGCACAGCGAGTGCAGTGGAACAAGTCATTTTCTAGTAAGAGTCTTTAATATGTGATGCCACATTAAATTACTATGATATTAATTTTTTAAATAATTTGTATTTATTTACATTTTCAAAAACATAAATGCTAATCTTCTTAGATAATGCAGTTGCAAATTAATGCCACAAAGGAAATTAGAGCATTACCTGACCCACAGATTTTCAAAATCGAAGAATGGAATTGCTTATTTTAAATAATAATGTCAGCTATAGCATCATATGTTCAAGGCAGAAAGTATAAAGTTTCTTAAAAGTGCCAAAAATACATATACAAATATTCTTGTGTTTACTAAATCTTAAACTTAAATCCTAACTTGTAGATCTGGAAATTATGCAAGGTTTATAAACAAGCTTTTAGAACAAAACATACATCATAAACAGGAATTTATATGTTGTAGCTGATATTGGTTAAATCATCCCCAATCTTTCTTTGCATAGATATATGTCAATAAGTTTCATTTCTAAATTCATGTGGAAGCAAACAGGTAGAAGTATATGTTGGAAACTGATGTCAGATTTTCCATCTTCACTCTACTAACTAGAACCATATGCTTTCCCATGGGCTAAACACTGCATTTAATGGCTTTATGCACACTTTCTTATTTACCATCGTAATTATCTCTTCAGTGATGTACTGATATCCGCAGTTGGCACCTTTTAGGCAACTGAGGACATGACGATTCCTTTCTTGTATTTTACCCAGTTCATAAATTTTAAAGTTGAATGCTATATTCATGTCCTGACTAGTAGTAAGAACTATCACACTGTCTTTATATTGAAATATTTAGAATGCAATTTTATCAATATGCAACATTTTAACTAGTCCATTGAAACAATGGCTCAATCAAGAATAAAATGACTACTATACAAGGTGTTAGTTAAAGAATGCGTTGTTACTTCCTTATTGTACCACTTGTATTCCATAACTCTCACCAACAATAACTTGCACTAAGTCAAATTCTGAAAGCCACACAAAAGTATATTACTATTCGTAGACAGGAACAATTAATCGGTTTCTATCATTCCCTGCAGTTTAACTAAGGTGACAATGAGGGAAAAGCTAGATAATGTCATTTGATTTTTCCCTTGCCATTTGGTTTTCTAACAAGTCATTAAGGATAATTTAACCAAAACACACTTCCACAGGAACTTGCTGGCTTGTGTATTTCTCCCAAATGCATTCACAGAGTGACAATGGCATTTCATGCCTAAAATTCCTATTAAGAGATATTTGAGCACTTGGAAAGAGCAAAATTTTTCCAAGCTGCTGAAGTACAAGAACAAAGAGAGAATAATGATAGTGGAGGACACAACTCTGGCACCACACACCAAATGTCAACCTCAGCTTCTCTCCAGAGAAAGGCCATGGCCTTTGGAATGCATGATGCAGCCATACCAGGCCCTTTCTCAAAGTGTGTGAGATGAGTTTTCCATAGTTTACTTTATATTCCACTAGTAACCACCTCACTGTCATCAGTCAATGAATTTTCCAAGGTTATTCTCCCAAATGTGTAAGGAAAGAGCATCCCCCAAAGCTTCCTTTCCTTGCTCAAAGTTGCCTTTTTTTCTAACACTTATCACCTTACATTAGAAGATTCATATTATCCAGTTTCCATGCTATCTTTACATTGTATAATATAAATGCATATATTGTTATATGTTTCAATCTTTTTAAACCTAAAAAGTCACATAAATGAAGTCAAACTTCAGTAACTAAAGTAAGCACTTTATTGAATTCAACTATATGATAGACACTGTGATTGAAACTCAGTTAGAAAACATTATTTTCATTTTTTAATTTTAATTTTTTATTCATTTTACATACCAACCAGAGTTCCCCCTTCCTTTCCTTCTCTTGATCCCCCCTTTACCCCCTCCCCTCTTCAGAAAGGGTGAAGCCTCCCACGAGGAGTCAACAAAGCCTGACAAATTAAGTTGAGGAAGGACCAAGCCCCTCCTCCTTGTATCAAGGCTGGGCAAGACACCCCACTATAGGAAATGGGCTCCAAAAAGCTAGCTCATACACCAGGGATAGAGCCTGGTCCCACTTCCAGGGGTCCCTCAAACAGACCAAGCTAGACAACTGTTGACTGCATGCAGAGGGCCTAGTTTTGTCCCATACAAGCTCCCCAGCTGTCGGTCTAGAGTCCCTGAGCTCCCACTAGCTCTGGTAAGCTGTCTCTGTGGGTTTCCCAATCATGATCTTGCCCCCACCCCAGCACTGCTCATATAATCCATCTTCTCTCTCTTCATCTGGATTCCAGGAACTCAGCCTGGTGCTTGGCTGTGGATTTCTGCAATGTCAGTTGATGGATAAGGGCTCCCTGATGATAGTTGGGGTAGTCACCAATCTGATTACATGGGAAGGCCAGTTCAAGCATCCTTTCTACTTTTGCTTGGAGTCCTAGCTGGGAGAAGACTTTTTTCATATTGTACCAAAAAGAAATAAACAAAAGCTGAGAGGTAAATACTTCTCCCAAAATAACCCAGAAAATGGTAAGGGTGTCTCGTAGGAATGTTGGAACTCATCCATTCTGAGTGTGGAGAGAGGCATAAGCCTAGACCCAGTTAAAACCATTCTGCTCCTTCTAATCTGAAAATACACTTCTGTAATTTCCATAGAAAATGGCAGTTGTGAAGATATCAGAGAAAGGGACTATCAGTTTCTAAAATATCCTGTATTTTAATCCAAATATCCAGAAATTATTTTCTAGAAACAATTTATATCATTTATAACATGATGGAGTCTTTCCCCCTCTATTATTAGTTAATTTAAAATCAACTTTTAAAGTATGAGCATGAAGACCCGAGTTTGAGTCCCCGCACCCAAGTAAATACCAAGTAGGATGGTAAGGGCCTGTAACTCTGGCATTAGAGGTAGAAAATAAAGGAAGGAGGTCCTTGGAGTTCATGGCCAGGCACCTATCCAGTTGGTGAGCTCCAAAAACAGTTCTACCCTGTCTCAATAACACAAGGTATAGAATGGTAGAGGAAGACACCAAACATGGACTTCTGACTTCCATAAACACACACAAAATAAAAGGCTTTGAAATCATGAAATTATCAATTTTATTTGATAATGTTAAATAATACTATTATGATAAAAACCTGAGGGGAAGGGGTATTAGCACATCACTGCAGACCAACAGAATGGATGCTAACCCAGTTTAGACAATACAAGACCATTCTTGTGGCAGATCACATGACTGTGTATCTTTACAGCCTCAGAGTAGGAAGGCCTTCTAACCTGGAACCTTAAATCCACTTAGTAACTTGTAATTCATTAAAAGTTTTATAAGTGCAAATTCTCATATATGGTGTAGGAAGTCCTTCTGTATTTGTGTTGCTTTCATTGATTAATAAAGAAACTGCTTTGGGCCTGGTGATAGGGCAGAACTTAGGTAGGTGGGGAGACAGAACTGAATGCTGAGAGGAAAAAACCAGGGTCAGAGAGTGCTGCCCTGGAGCTGCCAGAATCAGACATGCTGAATCTTTCCTGGTAAGCCATGACCTCATGAGGATATACAGATTACTAGAAATCGGCTAAAGCAAGATGTGAGAGTTAGCCATTAGGAGGCTAGAGATAATGGGCAAGGCAGTGCTTAAATGAATACCATTTCTGTGTGATTATTTCGGGAGTTAAGCTAGCTGGCTGGCAGGGACAAAACAGAGGGGCCCGCACTCCTGTTACACATATAAATGTAAGTCAAGATATATGGATCTACAAAACATTTAGGCTGTTTAATGACAAGCAAAATTAAAATTATATTCCAGTGGATATATAATGGAAAGCATATATTAAAAGCTCCTAGGAATGAAAACTGAAAATTCAACCCCTGCATTAAGGCCTGGGAGGCAGGTAGGCTAGATGTAGATCTTCACCTCTCCCTCCTTATCTCCAGATCCAATGCCCTAGACTTACTCCCAGCTCCAATAAGACCACCTGCTGCATTATCTCCTCCCTTTGTGCTGTGCCCTATCTCCAGTGGATCATACACATTTTCCCTATCAACCTTCCTTCCCCCAATCCATCACTTTATTTCAGCCCCCATCTCCTTCAGGCATTCCCTGAGAACCCAGCAGCAAAGTCTGCCAGCAAAGCAGGTCTTTAGATCTCCAAGACTTCAAAGTAGGCATCCTCTAGATCATCACTCTCCCTTCTCTCCTCCAACTTCAATTCCCCCAGCTCCGTAGCAGATGATCCTCATGGCCTCTCCTCACTCTCTGCCCCCTTCCCAGGGCACTAAGCAAATCCTGTTGGAACACATTGGTATCCTGTGGTTCCTCTTAGCCATTCCTAGCCCATCTTCATTCCTCAATGTCAGGACTTAATACCTAGAAGCACATTTTACCGGTCACCCGCAGTGGTCACACCTGGCAAGATAGCAGTAGAGTTTCTATCAGGCAACATACAGACAAAACATGATGCAATACCAAACGGATTTGACAAGAAAGAAATGAAGAAATTCCCATAATTGGTGTATAATAATTAAAACACCCAAAACTTACCCAAAGACAAATGGAAGGACACAACATACTCAAAGAAAAATTCCTCAAGAGATCACTGCAATTTTTAAATCTAAGCACCAAACACATGGTCACCCATGTTGATAAAAGAAAACACTGCTACAGCTTAAATCACATATTGACTCCAGATTCTGAAGTGGGAGTCTTCTGTATGATACTGTCTCCAATAGATGGGTGATCTAGACAACAACTAAACATAATTCCGGAGCTAAATGACATAATAGACCAAATGGACCTAGCAGAACATTTCACCCAAACACAGAAAAGTATACCTACTTATGAGAACTTCATGGAATGTTCTCCAAAACTGACCACATACTCAGACAAAAATCAAGTTTCAAAAGAAAAAAGAATTTGAAATAACACCCTGCATCCTATCAGAACACTGTGGACTAATGTTGTGTGTCGCGTCCCACCTCGACCAGCATCTCATACAGCTGATTTAACAGCAACCTGAATGTTCTAGAACAAAAAGAAGGAATAACACACAAAAGTAGTAGATTACAAAATCAATAAAATAGAAACAGGCAACAACAAAAACAGTAAAAAGAATCAATGAAATAAAGAGTTGATTCTTTGAAGACTCAAGTAGAAGCAGTCATTAAGTCTGCCAAACAAACAAGAAAAGCTCAGGGCCAGATGGTTTTAGTGTAAAATTCTACCAGACTTTAAAAGAAGAGATAATTGCTCAAATTATTCCACAAAACTAAAACAGAAGGAACCTTGCCCAATTCATTTTATTAGGCCACAGTTACCCTGATCCCCAACATAAAAACCTAACAGCAAAATAATTACAGACAAATTTCCCTTAAAACTACACATGAAAAATCTCAGTAAAATACTTTCAAATTCTATACAAGAACACAACACAAAGATTATCCACCATGATCAAGTCTTTTTCTTCACAGAGATTCAGGGATGATTCAACATATGTAAATTGATAAATATAATCCATCACATAAATAAACTGAAAGAAAAAAGTGATCATTTTATTATATACAGAAAAGACCTTTTACAAAATCCAATTCAACTTCATAATAAAAAAATCTAGAGAGAATGAGGATGTAAGGAATATACCTAAACATAATTAAGGCACTTTATAGCAAGCCAGTAGTCAACATCAACTTAAAAGGAAAAACACTCAAAGCATTTCCAAGAAAATCAGAAACAAGACAAGATTTTCCACTATCTACATACCTATTCAATATAGTACTTGAAGTCTTGGCTAGACCATTTAAACAAATGAAGATCAAAAGGATAAAAATCAGAAAGAAAGAAGTCAAAAGTGTTGTTATTTGCAGATGATATTATAATATACATACCCTAAAAATTCCACCAGGGAACTCCTACAGCTGATAAACACTTAGCAAAGAAAATACATTAACTCACAAAATCAGTAGCTCTCCTATACATGAACGACAGACTGAGAAAGGGAAGCAACACCTTTCACAATAACCTCAAATAATATAAAATATCTTGGGATAATTCTACCAAAGCAAGTGAAAGACTTGTATGATAACAACTTCAAATCTTTGAAGAAAGAAGTTGAAGAAAATACCAGAAGATGGAAAAAACTACCATGCTTATGAATTGGTTGGATTAACATAGTAAAAATGGCTGTCTTGCCAAAAACAATCTATGGGTTCAATGAGATCCCCATCAAAATTCCAACACAATTCTTTACAGACTTCAAAAAAACAATACTCAATTTCATATGAGAAAACAAACAAAAACATAATAGCTGGGAAAAAAATCCAAAACAATAAAAATGGTGCTAGAGTTCTCATCATTCCCAATTTCAGGTTTTAGTAATACAGAGGGCATGGTATTGGTATAAAAACAGACATGTTGATCAATGGAATCAAACTGAAGACCCAGACATAAATCTACACACCTATGGACCCATTTTTGTTATAAAGAAGCCAGAAATACACACTGAAGAAAAAAGATGTCTTAAACAAATGGTGCTCCTCAAACTGGATGGGTGCATGTAGAAGAATGAAAATAGACCCATACCTATCATCCTAAAATTCAGGTCCAAGCGGATTAAAGGTCTTAACATAAAACAAGATACCGTGAACCTGGTAGACCAGGAAGTCAGGAATAGCCTTGGATGTATTGGCAGAGTAGACAACTTTCTGAACAGAAGACCAACAGCACAGGCCCTAGGATTAGTAACTAATAAATGAGACCGCATGACACTGAAAAGCTTCTGTAAGGCAAAGGACATCGTCAATAGGACAAAATGGCAGCTACAAATGGGAAAAGATTTTCACAAACACCATATCTAATAGAGGGTTGATACCAAAAATATATAAAGAAACTAGGTATCACAAAACAATATAATACAATTTAAAAATAGGGCACAAATATAGACAGAATTCTCAACAGAGGAGATTCAAATGACTAAGAATCACTTAAAGAAATGGTCAACATCCTAAGCTATCAGTGAAATACAAATCAAAACTACTTGGAGAATTCATCTAACACCTGTCAGAATGGCTAAGATCACCAACACAAATGACAGCTCATGCTGGCAAGGATATGGAGTAAGGGGAACACTCATTCCTTGCTTAAGGTAGTACAAACGTGTACAGCCATTATGGAAAACAGTGTGGTAGATCCTTAAGAGGATGTGACTTCATCTACCTCAAGATCCAATTATACTACTCTTTGGTATATACTCAAAGGACATTTTATCCCAACACAGAAATGCTTGTTCAATCATGTTGGTTCCTGGTATTTTTGTAATAGACAGAAATTGGAAACAACATAGATGTCCTTCAACAGACTAATAGTTAAAGACAATGTGTTGTATTTACACAGTAGAATATTATTCACCTGTTAAAATTAATGAAATCATAAACTTCACTGGTAAATTAATAAAACTAGGGAAAATTTCATCGTGAGGTATTCCAAGATCCAGAGAAAAAAGTACAGTATGTATTCACTTACATGTGGAGAGTAGATGTTAAATCAATGATAAGTAAGATACAATCTATAAATTGAAAGAGGTTGTGTATAGTTTAAGGAACTACAAGGGAACAGATAGAGATCCAAGGGGAAGTGGAAAAAATTCATAGTTATGTATGTATTCAGGGGCTGGAACCAAAGGATCAAGTGAAGAAGAGAAGGAGGAAAGAGGGGCATGAGGGAGGAATTAATGGGAGAAAGTGCTAACATTAAACGCCATTTGAGGGGTGGGATTGAAACCCAACAGAGTAGAAACTTCCTAAAACACAAACATATTTGAATGTGATCTAAATATGTTTGAGAAAGAATGGGGGAAACTGAGACTTCCCCGTACATCTCTTGTCACCAAATGAAACTTTCCATGTTGGGAATAGGTTACATATAACTGAGTTGTTGGACAAATGCATCTCATGGGAACCCCAAACAACCCAGGCTGTTGCCAAGGCTATAGGCTGCTGTCCCCCAAACTGAGAGCAAGTGTCTATTGCTGGAAACAGAACCTGCATAACTCATTGAACATAGATAAGTAGAGCTAATGCCTGTCCTTTGTACTCTACCAAAGGGGAAATGCAGGCTCTTTGGTCTACAATGGTTTCTTTGGTGGCGCGGAGCTTGTGGAATTAACCAACCAATATCTGATTTGACTTAAGGCCCACTCCATGAGATGGAACCCATACTTGACATGACTTTAGTAACCAAGAACATAAACTAGATAGCCCAGGAATCAAGGGTAAAACCAAATGCTATGCTTCTACTGAAAAAAGTAGCAATAAAATGACTCCTAATGACATTCTGCTCTATTCATACATCAGTGCCTTGCTCAGTCATCATCAGGAAAGCTACATCCTGCTGCAGATGGGAACAAATACAGCGATGCACAGCCAGATAATAAGCAGAACGAGAGACCTCGGACCACTTAGCTCTAAATTGGTATCTCCATCAATTCCTTCTCTTCAGGATGCAGAGAACTCTAGGGAAGAACTGGTAGAAAGGGTGTGAAAGCTAGGGGAGAAGACACCGAAGAAACTAGGCTGTCAAAATCAACAAGATTGACACACTTATAAACTCACAGAGACTGTGGCAGCACGCACAGGGCCCGCATGAGTCTGTACCAAATGGGGTGCTGGAACTGAAAGGCAAGGTAGGCACATTGCCTCCATCCCTAACCCAGAAGTTATCTCTGGTTTAAACCACTTGCAAATGAAAATTTAGTTTTGCCAAGGGAGAATACAAGGGGGATACAAACTCTCTTAAAGGCAGGCCTCATGCCCAGCAGTAAATGGCCAACAGAAAATAAACTCAAGGGCATCTTTGGATGACCGCTGTCTTGTGTGCTGTGTCAGCACTTTTCTAAAAATCTTTATCTCAATTTTTATTTTATTTATATTTTCTCTCTTTTTATCTTATAGGTCATTTGTATATATATTATGTCTTCCAGTTCACTATTTTATTTCATTCCTGAGTGTGCCAGTGAATTGGTCTCTGCACATAAATGTTTCTTGAGGCTTCTCTTAGGCTCTTTTCCTTCTGTTTTATTTTTATCCTATCCCAACATGTTTTTATTTACCTTATTACACTATATTTAAGAAAAAGATGGAAGTCTGTTTGTTTTCTAATTACAGATGGGGGTGTGTTTGAATGGAAAGGGAGGTGGGAAGGAGCTGGGAGGAGAAAAGGGGAGAGTGTAATCGGGATATATTACATAAGGCAAAAACCTATTTTCACTTAAAAAAATAGAAAAGTAACTAAATTGAAAGAAAATTTAATGCCTATCTTCTACACACCAAAGGATGCTATTGTTTGTGGACTAAAAGGAAATCATCTCTTCAATATAGGAAAACAAAATCAGAATAAAAGGATATTACGTAAAGTGTTAATCACTGCCAATGACATAAATATTTAATCTCTTATACATATGTTACACATATATTCAAGGTCTAAAATATACAACAAAATTTTGTTGACACATTTGTAAGAAATAGTTTTTATATACACTACTAATATATATAATAATGGGCCTTCAACTGGAAATGCCTTGACTCTCCATAAAAGAATCATTTAGTCTGTAAAGAAGCAAACTTGTAGAGAAGATAACGTATACAGAAAACCATTCATCACCACATTTTATTATAATTATAATAGTAGAAGACTAAAAATATGCACAGAAAATAAATCTACAATTATTAAGAGGGGCATATTTCAAATATTTCATATTTGAGTTAAATACATCTTTGTGAATAAATCCTTCATATTTTAACTTTGTTCTCACATTTATACATCTCAATTTTGTTATAAAAAGGAAGACAGCTAGCCTGTAACCACATGGAAATTTGAGAGCAAGACTGAAAAGGAGACACAAGAGGTTATCTAAGACTGCCAGGAGAGAATTCACATGAATTCCCTGGCCTTGGGAAGGATCCAGCAGAGCATTAAGTCAAAATGAGGGAAGGGGCTTTGACTCAGGTCCCAAGCAATGATTACTGTTCAAGGGCATAGAACTCAAAGGAAGGGGATTGAGGTCTTGGATTAGGAGAAGAAACAGATGGAAGAATCAGTTGACTCACATCCAGGTCTTCCAGAAATAGTGACAGAGCAAGCAACAGAGATGTGTGCTTCACAGATTTCTGCTGAGAAATTGGCCTCTGATGATTTGGGAAGCAATGTCAGAAATCTGAGGAGGTTTTGCAGAAGTTGATGAGAAAGCAAGGAAGGCAGTAAATCCTCCATAATTGTTTAACCTTCACGAGGTACATTTAATATGATGGCAGCTTGTAGAACTGACAAGCTTTAGGTATTCCTCTAGGCACCTGCCATCCAACCATACAGGAGCTGTACAGGAACGTGTCAGAACTTGGCTTAGTTTGTATCCAAATTAGATGAAGAGATGGAGAGGCAAAATTCCCAGTAGCTAACAGTTCAGTACAGACCCAGGCTGACCTTTACATCAAGTGAGAAAGACTGAAATGTGCCATAAATGAAAATGCCATAAGACAAAATAATTGTCTTCCACTTATTGATTGTAAGACTGAATTCCCATGAGATAGATTTCTCAGAGAAAAAAAGGGGGGATGTCAAAGGTAAGCATCTCTTCTTGTGTTGCATGCAGCCTGAAATGTCAGCTCATTACTGCCGTTTTCCTTAATTGGTCTCATGAGCAGTACAAGTTATATGTTATTTTCTTCCATCATGAAGATGAGAACATGAACTCGGAGTACCTTCAACACTCATGTAGCTGTGATCACAAAGAGGAGGAGACCAAGAGTGATCAAATGCTCTGATTCTAAAATTTCCGTTCCTTCAGGATACAAAAATGCCCACTGTCAGTGATAACTTTCTGCAGAATCCATTTATGTCTGCTGGAATTTTATAGATAGTGACAGAGGGAAGATCTTCGTGACATTTAAAGAGGAGGATGCTCAGGAAGTCACAATAGCCATGGAACAGCCCTGTCACTTATATTCAGACAATACAGGCAATAGTGAAGATACGAGATAGGAGCCCTGATAATAGGAGTCCATGCTTTCTAACTGGCAGTAATCATGTACCCCTCTTGACTTGAAAAGACACATTGGATTATATAGTTCTCAGACTCTCTATGTCTCAAGACCATTTTCTAAACATATTCTTGGAAAGATTAATCTAGATTAAAAGTCATTGGAGCTTTGCTTATTAAAGATGTAGAAGAAAGAATTTTAGGGAAAAATGTACCTCAAAGCAAAACAATAATAACAGTGTTGTTAAAAAGTCACACCAATGTTTTGAAGGTAGTCTACAATTCCTTCAAGTAGTCTGAATGTAATTTTCCCAGTAAATTCACATGTACCTGAGTGTGACCATTTTCATAATATTTTTAATTGAGTAGGCACAGAAACAGTCTAAAATTAGTTTAAAGGAAAATTATTTAATTTCTAGAAAGTAATCATATGCACACAATTATTTTTGTATTTGCATTTTAAAATTCCTTACGTTTAAGAATTGAAAAATATGTCTTATAGCATTTTATAAACACTCTATATAAAATAGATGCATTGCTTGTATGTAGTATAAGTGCTTATTTTCTGTAGTATTTTCATTTAATTGCACTTCATTAAAAAATGTAGCAAATTCATGAAGTACAGAATATATAAGCAACATTTTCAAGATTGTATTCTAGTAGAAAACTTAAAAAGTTGTCTCATAATGTTGAGACAAACTCAAATTTCATCTACTTTTCCTAAAATTTATTTTTTATAATGCATTGATTCTGGGTAATATAGTTAAGTTATTAAATTTAGGATTGTACATAGAGTGACAATACACATGGATGAGAAAGAGTCTTGGTAAGGGGATGCAGAGTCCTTTGAGTATATACCCAGGACTGTAATATCTGTACCACAGCGTCACCTAATGAATGGATAATGAAGATGTAATACATATACACAAGAGAATTTTTTCAGGAAAAAAGAAATTATAAAGCTTTTAGGTAAATAGATGAAATTGATGGAAATAATTTTGATGAAATAACCCAGGCATAGTAAAACAAACATTATCTGTTTGTTTCCTGTTTTATATGGACTCTTGTTTTTAATCTCTAAGCTTGAATGATCGAATCAGAATGCCTGTAGAGGCCACAAATCTAGAAAGAGATCATTAGGAGTCTGCCTTAAGGGAGGGATATAGTGGAATATAGGTAATATCAAAGTAGAAGAATAGTTGAGATGGGACAATTTAACAATGGAGGTGGTGGGAAAGAATGTGGAGGAGATATCTAAAAGGATGGCGTATTCAAAACCCCATATGGAAACCTACTGTTTCATGACCAAAATAAAACACACACGTACGCGCGCGTACACACACACACACACACACACACACACTTATACCAGTCTCTCCAGCACTTAGGGAACATTGCATAAGAGGAAGAAAGAATGTAAGAACCAGAAGTTTTGCAAAAAGGAGAGACATTTTGTGAGCAATGCATAGCCATGGGTATCATGAACTTTTCATATCTGAGGATGAAAATACTTAGTCTGTATGAGGACAGGTCCATAAACATCTGTACATGAGAGGAAGAAGTTCTCAGGGGCTCTATCTATCAACGGTAAACTAATGTCTCCTGGTTGATTCAGGAAAGAGGCTATCACTGTCTTCGGTGCTGTACCCATTGGTGGTCCCATTAGGCTCCAAAACGTAGTCCTAATTCAGTGATCATACCTAAGTTCATCACCACACAAAACATACTTTCTTTAAAGTATTTCTATATGCATTATCTGAGTTAATATCCAGAGAAAAGACATCATGTATTACTTTACTTAATTGTATTCTTAGTTGTTAAACCCCTGAACTACTACACTTCACTTATGATGACCAAGCTTATTCTTGAATATCAGGATGATTTTTATTAGTGGCTCATACTCTACTGAGATAGGAAAATTAGGTCACAAAATTCTCTATTAAATTAAGGCTACTCTACCTTGTTTTAGTTCTTGGATCCATGTATAGTAAGTACAGTTAGTCTAATTCCTGCAAAGAGGAATTTGCCTTTCTGCCAAATTCTCAGTTTTGAACACAAACATACCCAATGTTTGAGTTATTATATGCTTAATCATATCAAAATTAAATATCCAGTCACAAATGGACCGATGAAAGTAGAAAACGATTCTATCCACCCTGAGCTGATATGTTGTACTTTCATTAACTTGGAAATTTTCCATTTCCTTTTTGCTTTTTGTTTCTTTTGTGTCAATTACTGGTTCTGCGCCTCATCTCAGTTATCTCTTTATTCTTTTTGTGGGAGGAGAGAAGAGTGATACTGGAAGGAAAAAAATGTAGGACTTGAGTTAATGGTTTCAGCCCCATATCTCCTAGGCCATTTTGACATCTTACTGTTAAAATACGGTGGATTTTTAAATTGCTATTTCATATCACTTTGAATTTTGTGAATATGGTTATATAAATGCCCTCAGGTGAATATAATAGTTACATATGATAGGGGTCTATAAGCACAAAACTAGACATTTCTAATTAACAATGGTTGTAATTAATTTTGAATCATGTGAGCTCTTACTTGGGATGATGCTGAGCTGAACAAGTTTTATGATAAACAGCTTCCTACATGGCCTACTCTAGTTCAGATGTAGTAGCTGCTTCAAATTTACATTAAGCAGAGCATGAAAAATACAGTAAAGCAGCCATTACAAAGTTCATAGTGAAAACCAGCATTGAAATGCTGACTGACCCTCCAGTCTTACTAGCATTAATCTAAGCAATTACGAGGCGGTCAGAGCAATAAGAGAAAACTGAGCTGCAATCAGATGTTCTGGCTATTGCAATGACAGATCTGAGGCAGCTGTTTAGAAATTTGTTACAGATGCATTAAAAATAACTACATAGAATGGCAAAGAATCATTTCAATTATGCATAAAAATACAGGTTAGATTTTTTTCTATAGGCAGAGTTTCAGCAATATTAGGAACATTAAATTATCTTCTCTGTGAGTATGTCAAAAAGTCTTGCAAGTGCTAAGTCTATAGTTAATGAGCATATAAATTTGAAGGAGGCCATATTTAGCCATATAAATCTTATTAACTAAATTATCTTGTACTATATAATTTAACTCTCAAGACAGTGAAACTATAAAAATTATGACATTAGAATGATGTTGTGGTCCTAGAACAATAAGAAACACAAGGTTAATTACACATATGGTCA
>LOEQ01001880.1:3608-25556 GCA_001685075.1 Bramus lutescens
AAAAAAAAAACAATGCTATAAATCAGAGTTCCTGTCTCTTTTGCTCTGCTCTGCAGTTCTCCATAACACTTACCACATTTATTTGTTGTTCCCGCCTATGCCTCCCTTTATATGGCCAGCAGGACAGAATTTGAAGCAGGCTGTGTTCTACTCCCAGTGCCTGGCTCAAGCAGACCCATATATGTATATGTGTGTGAGTGTCTTTGTTATGATATATATATATAGCATATGTATATATAGCATATATATATAGCATATATGTGCCAACTAGAATGAATACTGGCTTTATAATTTTTCTTCTGAACAACTGTGTACATGGCTGTGCTCTGGTAAAGGGCTCTTTTGTTCTAATCAACAAAGTCCTATTCAATTGTTCATCTTAGACTAGTGAGAAGCAATCTTCTATGCTTTGACTCCCATTGTATCCACAGCCTTTAGAATGGCACCTTCTTGGGGCAAATGCCTGATGTGCACCCTTGCTGAAACCCTCCCCTCAATCATTGCTGCAGGGAGAAACAGCCTCACTCTGCATCTTACTTCCTCACGAGTCCCAGACTTCTTCCAAATATTTTGTTGCTTCATTTTCTTTCCCTTGATATTTGCATTTGCTTATTGCATTCCATGGACCTAGTTAAAAAAAAAAAAACCTCTGCAAAAGTCTAAGAAGCAGGTTGTCATGAGGCAGTGGTGGTGCATGCCTTTAATCCCAGCACTCAGGAGACAGAGACAAGTGGATCTCTGTGAGTTCGAGGCCAGCCTGGTCTACAAGAGCTAGTTCCAGGACTGGTCCCAAAGGTACAAAGAAAGCCTATCTCGAAAAACCGAAAGAAGAAGGAGGAGGAGGAGNAGAAGAAGAAGAAGAAGAAGAAGAAGAAGAAGAAGAAGAAGAAGAAGAAGAAGAAGATTCAAGTTGTCTGAGTCAGTCACTCAAAGTGCACACCTCCCTGAGCCCTGTAATCCATCACCCAGAACATGGAGCCCCAGGACTCCTTGAGGCTGCTTTGCATGACAAGACCTTCAGAATGCTGTAAGGGGATGTCTTCAACTGGCCCCACCTTCCCAGTAGAATACACTTTTGTTCACAGTTAGGCAGACTCCCCTGGGCTAAACCCACTTCCACAGCAGAGCCCACAGCCTCTCACCTTCCTGCAGATTGGCCGCACCCTGCCTTTCAAAGGGACCTTTTGTGCCCTCTTTCCCTCTCTGATTGCTACAGGACAGCCTGATGGCTCAGGCGATGGGGGTAAGCAGGTGACAACATCAGCAACCTAGATTGCAGAAGGTCTTCATATCAAAGCTTCACAAACAAAAAGAGAACTTTTTTTTCACAATCTTCCCTACACTGTAGACCACGGATTTCCCTTTTTTAATCAGCAGAGTTCTTTTGTTCAAAGAAATTCCCAAACGGAAGAGTCAATAAGTCTTTAAATGGTTATAACTCCAGAGCACTTATGGCCACCTCTTGCTGTGCCCGATTCAGTAGCCTCCCTAAGGCACAGCAGTATGAGTGACAGAACAGACACAACCAAGCCACAAAATACCAACAAAGCCTTACAAAGTATAAAGAATAAACTCAAAATAAATATTTAAAATTTTTGCAACAAAAATAATTGACGCTATCAGCCTTCCTGAAGAACATAAGAGAAAATCAAAGTAAAAGGCCATGTGTCAGGGAGATGCCCATTCTTCCCTAATTACACTCCAAAGGCAGCACAATCCTAGAAACCCCAAAAAGATATTGTGTGAGACTCTTCCTAATCGATTTGTAAATTTACGTAAACCAAATAAGGAGAGCAGAAGACATTTTTTGGCAACAAAGAGGGGGGAAAGGAAGGTGTGCCTACCAGAGATGAAGAATCATTCACAAAGCATGTGTGTTAGATGGTTCTAGTTAAAGTCTGAAGGAAGAGAACAAACTTGGTCAAGGCAGTGACGATGCCCCTGGGTGGCCCTTGAGGGACTTCTGTAACCTGTGTGAGCTCTGCTGCCCCACAATCTGTGACCTGCTCTTGGTGAAGCACAGGAGAGGGGAATCTTCCCAGAGTATTAAAGAAAACAGGCCCCTCTGCTTGCACTTATGGAGGGCGTTCATCAAGTGTCCTTGTGCGTATACACCACAAGCCTTGAGGCTGGCTTAGCATAAGTTTCTGACACACGTGCAGCTTGCCAGGTCCTGAGGAATCTGTATCGCTGTAGGAAGCCGGAAGGAGGACCATCAGGAAGCATTGCTGGAGACCATGAGCTGTGAGGGTAGATTCCAGAAGTGCAAGGAATGTGAGCATCTGAGGGGCTGGTTGGTTCAGGGAGACTCAGAATATGAACTGTAGGCTCAACAGAAGTGAGAGCTCCTTTAAGAGTAGTGGCCATACTGGATGTCCCTGACTGCCCACTAAATTACAGGCCTGGCAGCCTCTCCCACCAAAGAGTATGTGTGTGCCTCTGTGTGTGGTGTGTGTGTGTAAGAGAGAGACACTGTGAGTCTGTGTCTTTATGTGTGCCTGTGTGTGTATGTGCCTGTGTATGTGTGTGTATGTGCCTGTGTGTGTGCCTGTGTATGTGTGTGTATGTGCCTGTGTGTGTATGTGCCTGTGTGTGTGCCTGTGTATGTGTATGTAGGTGTCTTGTGTGTCTGTGTGTCTCTGCATGTGGGCATATGAGTGTATGCATGAGTGTGTGTCATGTGTGTGTGCCTGTAGAAGTCAGAGGTTGATGTTGGCTGCCTTCTATTGCTCTCCAACGTATTCTTGAGATAGGCCCTCACTGAACATGGAGCTCACAGTTGTCTAGAGTGACTGGCCAGTGAGCTCTATGCTCTTTCTGTCTCTGCCCCTCCCTGGGTACCGTGATCCGGACATCTGCTGTCACGCCCAGCATGTACAGGAGCCAAATATCTAAACTCAGGTCTAGTGCTGGGGAAACATGCCTTAACCCACTGAGCCCTTTCCTGGCCTCAGGAGAGTGGACTTCGTGAGTCTCTGCTCCATTTGACACAGCTGATGTCATCTGCAGGATTCTCTCAGCCACGGCGCTAAGAACGTAGACGTGTTTTGCCTCTGAAGAAACATGTTCAAAAACATTGTGAGTGCTAACAGCCAGGCTGGCCTGATGTTTGGCTTCCAAGCTGAGACATTTGCCCACACATGGCTCTTGTCCACCCACCCACCCACACACCCCCATCATCTCTGCACTGAGCCATCTGTCTTTCTATTCCATAGCCTTCCAATGCTCCAACATGTGTGAATGTCAGTAAGGAGCTGACATGAAGATTCAGCTTCCACTCTCTTGCTGAGCTTTCTTTTTTTCTTACCAGACAGTGGAGCTTGTTATTTATTTCTCCTAGTTTCTGGTTTTTAAAGGAAAGAGCTACAAAACCAGCTTTTACAAGTTTTCATTTGATCCTTGAAGAAAGTCATTTCATGCCTGTTGTGTTCAAACGACGGTGGTGTCCCTGGAAGCGGTAATGTAACCTTTCTTTCTGTCCCAAGTTATACATCAGTTTAAATTAGCAAGAAAAATGTTTGCACACTGCCCCAGCCAAGGAAGTGAATAGGCAGCGGAAGGGGAGAGCTGTCTGGTGGAGAAAATGGAACCACAGGCCACAGTTTAATAAGGTGACAGTGGTAAAGACCCCAAACCTCGAGATAGAGGCAAGCAGGCTATTGACAGGACAGGTTGTTTAGCCCCTCCTTTTCTGGAATAACAAAGCGTATTTCTGTATTTGAACATCAAAGATGATTGAAATGGAATCACTCCTTGTGTGGTACACATTATAAGTAAATATCAATTAGTGCATAAAGGAATGTGGGTAGTCTTACTGAAGTAAATGCTTTTGAGTATGGGAATGGTTTCTCTCCCCCCACCCGGCCAACAATTTGCTTTGATGACATTTGAGGTTCAATGTAGCATGAAGGAGACAGACTGATGATAAAGCACAAGATTGCACCTCATTTGCTTCCT
The DNA here is from genome assembly GCA_001685075.1 of Bramus lutescens. Taxonomy (NCBI): domain Eukaryota; kingdom Metazoa; phylum Chordata; class Mammalia; order Rodentia; family Cricetidae; genus Bramus; species Bramus lutescens. Next base: position 7,566 of record LOEQ01001880.1, read on the forward strand.
TGGAAGTTATGCTCCAACAGCCCCTCTTTCAGAAGGGAGGACTCAGAGCGTCAGAGATGAAAAGCAGTTTTCCAGACAGCCCTTGGATACAGGGGTAGGGCAGAGGGCAGAGCAATCCTGAAGGTGAAAGGGCATTTTCAAAATGCAGATTCAAACATGAATGTCACCTGTAATGTAGGCTGTCATTGGTCTCCTTTCATATGAAGGGCATTTGAGTTGAATGTCTGCATTCAGTAGTGAGATGGTCCTTCCTCCTTGTCCCATCCCCCTGGGAGGTGCTTGTCACTATCATAGGGATGCTGAGCATACAACCTCAAGTGGCTCTCAAGTTCCATGCCTCTCCTGACCTTACATGACCAAGTCTGATAGATCGGGCTTCTCCAGCCATTAAAATCATCTTTGCCCACATCACACTGTCCTTCACAGGTTGTTTGTGATCAGATGAGACTATATTATATGCTCATGTGCACATACATGTTTCTGAAAAAAGATGAATATTGTTGCTTATGAAAAGCTCTCAGGTCTACATCAGATCTTGTGGCTGGGGGTGATTCATGCATCCACCCATTCATTCATGAAACACTTTTCTGTCACAAGATGGCATGAGTGGCAATCCCATTCAGAACACTTTCTTTTAGGAACTGTCATTATAAGCAGGTTTCTGGGGACCTATTAGCCAATGCTTGTGCCAGACTGCTTATGGACAGCTAGCTCAATGCCATGGTTGAATTGGAATTTTGGAAATAGAGCTACAGTATCTATGCAGCTACTTTTAATTGACTTCCGGGGTGGCAGTTCTCATGCCCAAATAACTCATAATGGAAAGAGTTTTGCTTCAACTTAAAAGCCTTTTGGCCAAAACATTTGTCATTAGCAGGAATTAAATCCAACAGTGAGTGGCTCTCATGTCAGAAAACTTTTGAGAAGAAAATTCTCCCCTGTGAAAGAGAGGCTTGGCAGCACTCTGCAGGCATGGAGGCAGAAGCAGGGAGCCGAGAGACCACACCTTCAAAGGCAGACAAGAAGCAAAGAAAGCCAGCGGGAAGTGGAGTAGGACTATAAATGCTCAGTATCCACCCCGGGTGATGTACTTTCTCCATCTGGAGCTGGAGAGATATCTTAGCAGCCAAGACCACTGGCTGCTCTTGCAGAAGACCTGGGTTCAGTTCCCAGCACCCACTTGGTGACTCACAACCATCCAGTTCCAGAAGATCTGACGTCCTCCTCTCATTTCTGTGGACATTTGCACATATATGATGCACATACATACATTCAGGCAAAACATTCACACACATAAATCATTTTTTAAAAAATACTCAACCTTCCAAAGTTTTCACAACTTCCCCTAAGTAGTGCCACCAATAGAGGAGCAAGTTTTCAAATAGGAGGGACATTATCATTCAAACCTCCAAACCCAGCTTCTCAGGAGGTTAGGTCAACCAGAAAACTCTGTAAGAGCTTGGATGGAAATTCCAAGTCAGAGAGTTCTGAGGGTGTAGCTAGCTCAGTGATAGAATACCTGACAAGCATGCTTCTCGGTTCCATTCCAAATACTACACAATACACCCTTTAATTTGCTTTTCTGCATTTTCCCTTGTAAAGGAACCTGCTTGGCCATGGAGGGCAGCATGCCTGGTTTTCTGTCATTCGCCCACTAGTTGGGCAGAAATTGTCCTGGCACTGCACAGTTGGAGCTCTGTGCCTGCAAACTTCTCCCGTCTTTTGTACAGAGAGGAAATTGTGTGGCATAGAACCTCACTTGTTTCCTTTGGAAGGTCTGAATTTCACCTGGGTGCACATCTTTAGTGTGGTCCTCAGACAGGGAAAAAGAAAAAACTCTTCCCAACACAGTGACTAAAACCCTAGAAGAGCATTTGCTGCAATAATTCTAAAGCCTGCTGAGGTGATCCTTAGAGTCCGCTGGGCTTAGACGCTTACTGTATCCTGCTTTGTTGTATTCACTATGTCACTTCAGATATACAATAGGGTAACTGTGACACATACCCTTCATTCCATCCATCTGTGTGGTCCCTATCCATGAGGACAATATTTAAAGATGTGGTTGTAATGAACAAATTTACGCTTGGAACAGATGATAAGTTTTAGAGATTCCTGTTAGTCTTCTTCCAACTTCAAATCCAGTCTTCTAAGTTTGTGTTCATGTGAGCTGCTTATTTCTGCTGAGGTCAAGAGCTAAGTAGTTAGTGGAATAGCAGCCAGGACAATGCTATCACATAGACTATCTAATCATAAGGATGCTGTTTCTCTCAGTCACCTCTACAGCAATGATGTTAGTTGCCTTTCTGATGTGTCTTTTACCCCTGGAACCGTTGTCCTCAGATCCTCTCTCATTCTCACATTCTGACTCGCTCTTTCCCTTTATTTCCTCTTGAACGATTAGATTTTGTTTGTTTGTTGATGTCTCACCCTTCTTCCATCCCAACCTCAGAATACTTGCCCTATAGATGTTTCATGTATCGAAGGGTAGAAGCCTGCCTATGCTGATCCAATAGCTGCATATACTTTATCTCTGATACTCCGTGTGACACAAACCACTGGATCCAGCCAGGCCCCGGGGAAGAAATCCAGGAGCATGCCCAAGGTGTTCTCCAGCAGGATGCAGCATCTTCTCTTCTGGGCAGTGTTTTCCCTCCATGTTGTCTGGGTGCTGAGCTCTCGCTTCTCTTCTGCCTCATTTGCATATTGTAACTCCTCCCACGATGGAAGCATTCTAAGAGTAATGCCACAGTTTTCCTGTAACATACTTCCTCCCCACAGATACTGAAAAGAGTAGACAAACCTGCAGAATCAGAGAAGAAAACAGAGAAACATCTTAGGCAGAAGTACCAAAGACAGGGCTGAAAGGAGATACTCAGAACACTTGAAATGGGGATTTAATTGTTGACAGAGCACCTACAGATCACCTACAGACTGAATTAACAAAATGAGTGCAGTGATTCCTTGCCCTAAAGCAAACAGGTTAAGGTAGATTTGACCAGCACAACAGCAGAAGCAAGTACCTGACATAGTCAAGCAGGAAGAAATGGCTTATGGCAGGGTTGTGAGCATAGGGAGGTGATACCTGGAGGAGGGAGCCTCAAAGCATGGTTTTGGCGAAGGAAGTAACTTGGGAGATGTGATGAAGTTCCAACACAGAAAGACAGTATTGTAGGGGTAAGAAATACTGGGTTTTCATTTTGTCTTTTGAAAAGATTACACTGATTTAAAAAAAATAAAAATCAAAGAAAATACTGCAGTTTGACAAGTGGTATGAAAGCCCAGGAAAGCAGAATTCAGGTAAGATCATTGCAGTATAACACACAGACCTCAGGTAAAGGGGGTCAGAAGGGAAAGGGCACAGAAGACAGAGCGGAGAAGACAACAGAACTGGGGAAATTCATCTCTGGGATCACTAAGGCTCCACGCCAGCCCCTGGTAACCCAGTATCGCATTAGCTGCTCCTCCCCCAACCATAGATCTTGGTCAGATTTATATGTTTATGAAGCATATTTGCCTGTCTGTATCAACAATCTCAACAGACTTAATAAAAAATCAGAAGCGCTGAATATTTTGTCAATTTTAAGAGCAACAAACACATCTAGAACTATCACCCCAAATTTGGTAGAGTTGAATCACAGTGGGCTTGTGCTTGATTTTGTAAGCACAATCATCCAGTTTATAGAGATGTAAAAATGTAGCCAAGATTTTTGTAGATATTATCAGTGAAAAACTCAGCTTTCCCCAACCCTCTTCACGGGCCCCTAGAAATTGTTAAGATCATGTTTGAGAAATGTGCTATTAGAAGATCCAAACAAGGTGTTAAACCCAATAAATACCTGTAATCCTCAACACTGTTCTACAAGATGGCTGTGATTGTTCCCATTTACAGAATAACGGAAATCGAGTCTCAAGGAGATTAGATACCCCCAGACACATGCACACACACACACACACACACACACGCATGCACGCACGCACGCCTCCTGGCCAAGAAGAGCAGACTCTGTTGTGCAGTTAATATCTTCAGGGCTGCAGGCTGTGCAAATAGCTATCATACTGTATTTTCACCTGTTTTTCACCTTGACTTGGAGAAAAAAGGACAAACCACACTCTAGCAAAGTGTCAGGATGTCAAACTCTCTGAAGACTGTTGTTGAGGTTGGAAATGGCACAGTTAAAGGGATGCTCATAAGAGACGGGGTGACTTTCTAATCACACTGTGTTAGGCTAGGTCTTTTGCTTAGGGTGTTCATTGTTTTTCTCTGTGAAAAAAAACATTTGCAGAAAAAGACTTATTCTCCTCTGCCCCTTCCCCCTCCCAAGTCCATCTCAAAAACAAAGCAGAACAGCATATTCAGGGTCTAGTTTTCTTGCCTGGTCATCCAGAGCATGCAAAATATGGTTAAGTACAGTCTGAGTCAGCGCCCACCTCACAGGACAGAGCTCAGCAAGCACTGTGACATTGCTAAGCAACACCACAGAGAAGCCGGCTGCAAATTAGGGAACAAATTTATAAGAAGGCAGAGTATCTGGGGACTCACATGGACATTTTATTATGAGCCATCTGGATGATCTACAGTAATAACCACACATTACTGTTCACTGTTCAAGGCTGATAATTCCCACATAATTATATTGACGCTTCTCTCTGTGATCCTAACCTAGCTTTCAAAATCTTCTACTGTGCTTCACCTAATCCAGGTATTATTCTGCAGAATGACAGGGGACAGTTGGACCTAATGAGCAATTTCCATTCCTCCCAAAATAAAATTTAAAACAAGGTGAGAAAAGTCACTTTCTGCCTCTCCGCTTGCACCATGGCAGAGCTGACTGCCCAGGAATGTCCACAAGAGAGGGAACTGGTCACATTGCCATCACTGCTCAGGTTTCCCCATATAGGCTCCCCTACACTTCCCCAGATGATAAAAATCAGTCTCGTCCTCAGCCAGCAAGGACCCGACTGTGGTACAGAGAGGCAAACCTTGATGAAGAAAAGTATCTGGCAAGCATCCCTCCCAGGTCCAGCTAACCTGAATGGTTCAGTCAACAAATATTTTTTAGGAAAATCAGACCAACCGATCTGATTTCAAATCAAGAGTTACAAAATTGATGACCCAAATATAGCTCTGATCAATTAGATTTTTTTAATTTGGTGTTTATTGACAACACTTGAAAATCAAGAAGTTTCACAGAGAAACTCATACATCTAGATCCCTCTCATGAGAAAAGGTCTGTGAATGCTGCAGTTACAGTATTCCACTCACATGTGCACATAAGCCGGAAGCAGACAAGTGAGTGGACAGAAAGGTTGGCCATAACAAACCATGGGGCTTGGAAGTTGAGACAGGAGAGGAAGAATTTCACAAAAGGGTAGATTCAGCGGGCATGAAAATCAGTGGTAACTCTCTAAGAGCTCTAAGATGTGTGTGTGGGGGGGTGTCCAGTTCATACATCCTACCTGGAACTCACTAGCTGGTTCATTTTGTGCTGCTCTAGCAGAATGCCTAAGACTAGCACAGAACTATGTTGCTCAGAGTTGCTCATGGTTCAGGGGATCTGGTGTCTAGTGAGGGTTGGCTCTCTGCTTTCAAGATGGCACCTCGAACAAAAGTCCTCTGAAGGCATTGAACATTGCTCGCAAAAGCAAGGAAAGAACCACTCCCATAATCCTTTTTATGGTGACATCAATGTATGCCAGAAGAACCGATTCTCATAATCTAAACCTGTCTCATGGCCCATCTCCCAATTTCATCGCATTAGAAATTAAATTACAATTCTTGAATTCAGGAGGACCTATCTGAACCCCAGCAGTGCCCCCAAGTTCCACCCTTTATCTTCATTTGCTAAGGTCTTGCCTTGCTTTGAAAACCTAAGTGAGAGGGTTTAAGCTCACAGAACAAAAAGAAGTATCTTTTAGCATAAGTTTGGAAGATTTGGATAAAGAGAGAACTCCACAGGGCAAAATCTCTCTCTGTTAACACCTCATGTATGACATATGTGTGCCACACGTTGAGTTCAGCTCGCCTCAGGCAACTGGGGACTGTGGATGCGCTGAAGAGCCACCTAGGGAGGTTCGTCGCGAATGTCAGTCTCCCACAGAATGCCAAGCAGAGCGGCTGTAATGAGTCAGTAGTTAAAGCTCTGAAAGCTTTTCAATTTGAAGGCTAAAATATTCCTTTCCTTCTCAGTTGAGTAGGAAGTGGGATTTGTGGTTGTTTCCTCATTTAACCTCCATCTCTTAAGTGGTTTGGGTTCCCTTTTGCTTTGTTTTCTAATTAAAAAAATACTTCTTTGGGCCAGGAACATTTGATACATAAGAATAAAGACCAAAGGAAACCTTTTAGGAAAAAGCCATTAATTTTGGTAGTTCATACAAATTGGTTTCGTTGGTTGGTTGGTTGGTTGGCTGTTTTATTGAGGAAAAGTTCAACCAAAAAGTTTAAAATGGGGTTTCATTAGAAAATATCTTTCAGCTAAGAACTTATGTTTAGCATGAAGAAAATTTTTCAAATGAAGAGTCATAAGAAAAACTAGTAGTAATCAATTTATTCCAAACACCTCTACGAACAACACAAGTGCTACGTATGATGGGAATTACAAACCATCAACCCTCGTCCTGTCATTTAGAGACATTCACGCTGGCTGTTGGGTGCCTGCCCTTAATCTCAGCCCTTGGGTGGGTAGGAGCAGAAGATCAGGACTTCCAGGCTGAGCTCAGCTAAATGGTGAGTTTGAGACCAGCTTGGGCAATGTGAGTCATTGTCTCCAAACCCAAAGTAACAATGGTTAAATAGAATCTTCAAAGCAAACATGTGCTCCATAGTTAAAAAGAGAAAGGGAGCCCTCAGATTTATAGAACACCTTCATGCTGAGGCTAAATTAACACAGTGCAGACGTGCTTCTGGAAGCTTTCCTTGGCATCCTTCACCAGAGTCTGCGTATAAGAGAAGTGTAGGTAATTTGGTTCGTTTGCACGTCTCAAAGTACTCATGAATACTAGCCACCCATGGAGACAGTTAGCCTTTAGATACTACTTCACTACTTTGCACTAAGTTGAATTTTACATGTTGTTGCTGGAACTTCAGCAGTCAGTGGAAAGAGACCTAAAGATGTTTATAACACCCTAGTCCAAAGTGCTTTATAGATTTCCTCATCTGATCCCACAGAATTTCCCCTTAATGATAAGTGATGGCCTCTCCCTGTGGCCTGCACCTTATTTTGCAGAAAGAACAGAGACACAGAAGGGTTACCCAGCTCATAAGTAGTCGAGTATCTTTGAACTGTCCAATGAGTGTTACTCAGAAGTCCTCTTAATCTGTATAGCAATACTGTAGTTTTAAACCTTGGGCATCAATGTTGACCTTCTTTATTTTACCATGTCCAGAAAACCTCCACACACCAAAGCATTCGGAATGTCACTGTCTCTGGAGCTGTGCGTTTGAATAGTTTCCTTTAGGAAATGCGAGGATAGCCGAGCATGTGGCGTGAGAACAGTTTTCTGTTTTAGACAGACTTAAAGTGAAATAGTCTTTGCCCCCAATGTAGACGAGTTAGCCAGAGAGCAGCTCCCTGACAATATTCAAAGGGGAAATGTCTGGGCTTCAACCAATACCTGACAGGGAAAGGACCATGTGCCACACCCTCTCCCTCCTTCTGGTGTGTGCTTTGATTTTCCTTATATCTGAGAGTAGATGTGCAGAATTAATGAAGAGATATTAAATATTGGCTCCAACATGATGAATATCCTTTGCTATTGAACAACAAATCACCATTTGAATTATCTTGGTCATACTGAATTTGTCTTTACAAGCTTGGATAAGGTACCAACTTGCCTCACTGCCCTGCTCCTCATCTTAGGGCTTTTCATCTTTGTGGTACTTTCAATAATGGCAGCTTCTCATATTCTGCCTTGTGTGGGCCATCCAGTATGCCCTTCACTGTCTCCTTGTTTATAAGATAAAGCAATCATTGTGTACCTTTACAGCTGAGGATGCCAGCATCCAGAGAGAGGAAACACCTGACTCAGAGTCACATGTCCCATAAGCAGCATATTTTGGTTCCAAAACTACAGCTCCAACTTAAAATCCCATTTTCTTCCATGCACTGTGGAGCAGAACCCTTCCATGCAAGCCAGTACTCCTACATACATCTTTGTAAGCACTGGACAGCTTTACCAAGAAACTGCAGTCAGTTCTAAGAAAACCTCAATTTTCAGGTTTGTCCTAGAAATAAAGCTAGATCTTTGAAAAGAATAAAGCCTCAATCTTTAATTTCTCTGTGAGATGACACTTAAATAATAAACGTGTATTCTCATTTATTCCTCCACCTCTAGTTTTCATTCAAATCAAATAAACTCAGCGTAGATCCTTCTATTGACTTTCCATTTCATACATTTGAATTTTAAATCTTCAAACATGAGAAATACTTTTTCTGCTGCACCCATCTCTAGGGTTTGGTGGAAACTGTGGGATGAAGAATGTCAAAGACCTCAAAAATAAAGCTGAGGAAAGAAAAATCTTTACCATGTACTTCTTGAGAAAGGCTGAAGTCAGGAATCCCAAATACTGATTCTCATTCACATATTTTTTTAAAGACAGAGAGTAAAGCATAAACTTCATCCAATCAAGACAATGCCCACTGATGCCTATGCTATGGGTAAAATAGCCTTTCTTAAAGGTTTCTCTTTTTTCCTTTTTTTGTTTTCAAGACAGGGTTTTTCTCTGTGTAACTCACTCTGTAGACGAGGCTGGCCACGACCTCACAGAAATCCACCTGCCTCCGCCTGCCAAGTGCTGGGATTAAAGGTGTGAAGCACCACCTGGCATCTAAAGGTTTCTAAACAGCACGTTTCATAAAGCAGTGAAACTTCCTTTACACTTTGTCTTGAAATTTTGTATGTGAATGTTATTCACAGATTTTTAAGATTAGAAGCAAAACCCCTACTCTGATTTTGCGCACTGTGAGGCGTGAATAAGAATCCAGAGGCCAACCCCTTGAAGTCAGGTAGAAAGACTGATAGCAAGCATGGATCACAGTGGGCAGAAAAACAATAAAGCCTTCAGTTCCTTAGAGAGCTAGGACTGAGTGTGCACCTGGGTTCCCAGCTCTCCAGATGGCCCAAAAGCGAGTGCAGCACCATGTTAGGCAGCCTTCAGGCTCATCGAAAGCTACATCATTTAGTTTGCATGGCACTGAGCTAGGAGTCCTCCATGTCACAGACTTAGGCTCATCCCAAACACCAACCAATGGGCTTGGGATCGCTGCTCCCAGGTCTCTTTGTCTTCTTGGAGAAACCTTGCAAAGAAAAGACACCAGGTGATTCCCAGAATGGAAACCTGGGTGACCTACCACTCTTTCAGTCCTGACTGCCTCTTGCTCACTTGCTACACTGAACACTGCTGGATGGGACCAAACATTAACCTTCTAAGCTTTCTCAGCCTCTTCTCTCCTTTCCTCCAGAAGCAAGCTTGGTTCTTAGTCCAAATATGTTGAAAATAGCAGGGCAGTGGTCACACACATCTTTAATACCAGCTCTCAGAAAGCAGAGGCAGGCGGACCTCTGAATTTGAGGCCAACCTGGTCTACAGAATGAGTTCTAGGACAGCCAGAACTATAAAGTGAAACCCTGTCTCAATAAATAAATAAACAAACAAACAAACAAATAAATAAGAAGGTGGGTTGGTGGGTGGGAGGATAGAAGAAAGAAAGAAAGAAAGAAAGAAAGAAAGAAAGAAAGAAAGAAAGANAAGAAAGAAAGAAAGAAAGAAAGAAAGAAAGAAAGAAAGAAAGAAAGAAGATAGTAAATAGATGTAAGTTGAAGGTGACTTGAGAAGAAGTCAATGGGTTGGGGGAATGAGTGATTCGGAGGTCAAGTTCTTGCACAGGTGAGTTTTCATTATGCCTCTGGGCCCTCACAGCCAGGTTAAGCCTGGCCACAGACTATCAACAAACAGTGACTGAGGTCACTTCCCGTGGGGCATCCCTGGGCTATGGGACAGTAGCCAGGTATGTGAGGAGCTCTGGCGTCTACAACGCACACTGTTTGTCCTGCTTGCATGTTGCATCCCTCATCCTGCACCACCCACAGCCCCAGGATTAGGGAACAGGGCTGACTGGCTCGTGGAGATGCTACCCTGCTTCCCTCGGGATGTGGCTGCTGAGTTCTCCATCTCACCATCCCGTAGCTGCCAGCGATGAAGACTGTGTTCTAATTGGCTGATTTCATCCTTCATCCTTTCCCATAAATATGATCCCCCTCTGCTTGAGTGGATATCCCCTTCAGCTTCCTCCTTCCTACTGCTTGAATAGCCATGTAACGTGTTGTTGTACAGCTTTTCACTGCATTGTTTGCCTTGTTTTTTCCATGGAGTGTGTCCTGTTCTTGTCCCTCTGTCCCATTCAGCATCCAAGGAAGCAGCTCAGAAACATTCTAAATATTGCCATGGTGCAAGAATGCGTGAGGCTTGTTATATGTGGACAGTTTCTATTCTGTGAACATAGAGTTACAATTAAGCAATGTGATTGTATTTATTATACATGGTTCCGCTAAAGATGAAATTCAAAACGATATCATCTGCCATAAATAGACGTTTCAAGGTTGGGATCAATGCATGAAAACAGGTGGGTACACACAGAAATGTGTGTGTCTGAAAAGACGGCTCCACTAACCCGCAGTGATGTGACATCACTGTGCAGAACATGATTGACAGTCAGCTTTGCAAACAAGGGTCACCCGCATCCTGTTTCCTGAGCAGATCATCATGGATTCTAGCGGTTTATTATTCTATCAGTGGAATAACCTCTGCTTTACCTGGCAGAAGGAAGGGAGCCTACAAAAAACTATTAGTTGGCTGGTAGAATTTATCTATTTCCTGCAAGATTACACACACGCGCCTATTTCGTAATGCCATTATAAACATATGATTAATATTTATGAACTAGTAGATCACTTAAAAATTCAAATTCTTTTGTAAACACACACATACCAACTGTTCTTAAAATTACAGAAAAAATATTTCACTAATAGCAATCCCAGAAATCACCAAAAATATCTTATTTACGTAAAACTCAACTTCTCATTGAAGCATCCGCTTCTTTCGTAATGATTCTAACAAGAGCAGGCTAGGTTAAGATTCACAAGAACGTAAAGATGGGGTGATTTTTCCCCCAAGGGCATAATTTTACACTGGCATATCAAAATAGCTTTAGATAAAATTAGACATGTGGGAAGGAATATATAGAAAGAGCATGCATGATACAAAGATCCAAAGCAGGGATGTTTGTCATCTGCTTTAAGCAGGTTCCTGCCTCTCACACAGACTCAGCGATTACAAGCTTATTCCCATGTGGGTTTTCAGTATCCATCCAAGGCAATGGGCCATGGACACGTTCTGTGGAGTGTCTCTGGAGGTCTAATTAATTTCTTGAAGCTGATTAGTAGAAGGTTGTGATGGCCATTTTTAATCTGCTTACGTTGTTCAAAATAATCTGGGATTTTGAGAAGAACAAAACTCAAAGTTTTTTGTTTAGAAACTAAAGTAAGAAAAAGAGAAATGATAGGCCCCTATCTACCTCTCCCCTCACCCTGTCGCCATACCTCCAGCTGACGCCAGCATCCCTGCCTCCCAGTACAGACGGGTTCCCAGGGTCATCTACACTCGGAAGCCCGAAAACTGGTCCGCCACCCTTGCTTTGCACCACAGCAGGCCTCCAGGTTGTGCTACTCTCTTACCTGTCTCAGCCGGGTGGACTTCGCTGGGAAGATGCCTCACTGGTACTCAGTGCCCTCGGTGCCACTAGCAGCCTGCCCAGCATCCTGCACACATGACACTTGGTGTTTCCTCCCAAGGATGAGATCCTCCGTGATAGGAGAGCTACGGGGCTGTTCATGATGCCTATCTCCAGGTAGCCTCCTTATACTCTAAGAGATGGGTCTGTCAGGGGCTGGAAAAGCCATGCAATGACTTTGGGGCCACTGAAGACGGCAAGTATTTACAAGGTTCTCTGGTTCCAGCTGGCTGTCCTGGCTCAGTCTTTTCCTCCTGGAGTGTCACTCGTATAAAGATAAGGCTAGGCAAAGTCCAGGCTGAAGCACCTTTGCCAAGTCTTCTGCTTTGCGGCATATTGAATGAACGTGTCCTCTTCTGTAATGCAGGGCCCAGCCCACCCTAAGTTGGATAATATATTTTCAGTGATTCTGAAAATGGGCCGTGATGCCGTCTGCCACATGGCTCATGTTTGCAAATCTCCATATAGTTACGATTGCCGAATTTGACAGTATAACTCTGAATCTGATTAATTAAGAATGTGTAAAAACAAAGTTCTTGCATTATAGCTCGTTCCTTATCTTTGTGTCTTTTACTGTGATGTTGTAGAACTTGGATCATATGGAAAACTAAAATATTATGACACAATGACTGAAGAAGGTAAGAATGACTTCAGAATTGTATGCTGTTGGCTTTTCCTTTTCCTTCTTTCATTTGTGGTGTCTGTTGCTTGCCCATATTTTAACCTCTTTATTTTCTTCTTTGCATGACCTCAGTAACATTGTGTGATTTGCTTTTTGTGTTTGTTTGAGTTCTGCATTTTTTTGTCTTGTTTCTGCCATTGTGTTTCGTTGGCATTAGAGACGTGCAATACCATGGGTAATTATGTTATTCCATTCAAACGATCAAACCATCCCAATTATAAAACACACAGAGAGAAATGGTGTCGGCAATGCAAGCACAAATCAACACCCACACACTCACAGGAACATACAGAAACACATCCTCCCAGCGCTCTCCTGAGATGTCCTGAATTTCAGAGGGAGATTAAGTTCTGGTGAATTTATGGTTTGTGCAAAAGCAATGAAATATCTAAATTAGTAGCATAGACACCTTAAACCAGCCTGAAACCAAGGTCTCAAGTAGATGGCTGTGGACTTGTGTTAACATCTCTGCCAACTCTGACAATCTGATAGGCCAGAGAATTCCAGGCATTTCAGGCATCTGAATAGTTTATCTGAGGCCCCCACTCTGTGAGGTCAGGTGAGTGACTTGAACAATTCCCTAAGCAGAGATTTATTTTAAAATGCACTTACTAATGACTTTCAGACCTTATTTCAGAGGGTAACCTTGTCCCAGTGAGAATCACTTTTCATAATTATTTAATTCTGGAACAGAATCATAGAACATCAATTTGAAATTTTTGAATCTTGTAAATGGAGATGGCTTCTCATCTTAGCCACTGTTTCATCCCACACATATCTCCACATCTTGATCTCCTAGTTGCTTTGCATGCCCAAAGTGGACAGTCTGAGAGTCCTGGATAAGAGGAAGCCCTCCTCAGCCCATCCAATTCTGGCTTCTGTACATACCTGGGCCCTTCTCCATTGCTCTCCAGGGTTTCTGGCTAATGCTGCAATGTGGTTAAGTCATCTGGCCACTAAGAAGATCTCAGGCAGAGTCCTGCCAACAGCCAGAAAGATGCAGCGAGAGGCCCAAGAACAGAAGGACGAGTGCCCTTCCAGCAAGGGTTAGAAAGAGCTCTTACACATTAAAGGAAGCCCCTGGCCTGGCTGTTGTTTGACTCCCAGCTTGAGGAGAGGGTTTGCTAACCTCTTCTGCCCTGTTGCTAATCTGCACTGTCTCCTTTACATCCTGCCCATGTCCTACCAGCCCAGCTCCCGTTAGGCACTTTCGTCTCCCTTTCTCTCTTTCTCTGTTTCTTTCCTTCCTCTTTGTCTAACCATCTGAGCAAACACTGCTATGCAGAATCCCCTTCCTCTCTCCGTGCTAACCCGGAGGAAGATCACAGGGAGATACAACAGTGGTCCTCGCAGTCTGATGATATTGCTTGCTGATGGTTGGGATGTGGGAGAAGAAAGGAGAAGGCAAACTGCTGTCTGGACTAAGAACCAAGGATGGTCCGTAGGAAGCTTGACCACGCACTTGGTGGCCTCGTGGGTCACCTTTAGTATTCTTTATCTCCAACTTCCCTCATGTATCTCCTACTGTCTTGTTCTTAGCTAAACATTCGGCCCTGCTGTGATAAGAAGAGAACTAAAGCACTATCCCATGAGATAGTGTCCCGTGATGTTACTAGTTCTATTTGAACAAGGAAGGAAAGGTGAGAGGGAGCCATATTGAAAGCACTTTTGACTTAGATTTCTTTGCCGGGTGACTCTTGGTCCCTGGGTGTGCTGTGAGCCACTACAGCCTACAGTGAATCGCACAAGAGGGCTCAGGTGTGCAGGGTTCTCGGGTTGCTTTGGTCAGAGAAATCTTGCTTACATGGAGCTTCTTGGAGAGACCATCCCGGAAATGCTACCTGAGGTTGACCCTTCACCTGAAATGGAAACCTCTGGAAGAGTAAAGCCTTCTAAACACAGAGCAATCCCTTGGAGGTACCAATATAAAGGATATTGTGGAACAGAGGTTCAGCCCTCTCGGACCATGCCGTTAGGCAGGACAAGCTAAGTTTGGCTTGAAACTTAATGCTTGAATTCCATCAAAGGGACCCAGAGTCAACTTAGATCCCATAGAGGTGACAATAGACATATTCTTAAGGACTTCCCACCTCTTATTTACAAACAATAATCGTAGCTGTGATTTACAACTCTCCACACTGTGCAGTTTAAGGGAGTGTCACAAAGATAGTTGTTTGGGGCGTTAACTATGGCTTCACCTCGTTTGGGAAATACTCTGCTCCATGTCTACAGCTTTTCAGTCTTAACACTGACAAGCCCTCCAGTAAGGCTCTATGACGTTAGGTCACGTGATGAGTCGTTTTTTATAACTATTTGCTGGGGTTCTCTGGATGTGATGTAAGGTCAGCTGCTTGCAGCGGATCCTCTTTGTCCTCCTTAAGTGGATCAGATGGAAAGATGCATTATCCATGCCATCTCCTCTCCAGAGAAGACTGGAATAGGGATTCTTAAATCACAGAACTGTCCTACACTACACACAGTTGGCACGTACTTTTGATCACACACCCGTGCTAGGTATCCTACTGGGTACTCTGAGGATAGGATTGGAGAGTAGGCAGTTTGTTCCTACGGAAACTTTCAGACAAGGGGGAACAATCGCAGAGAGTGACTGAAGCACCAAGAAGAAAATGGTAAATACCAGAGAAGTTTGGGAGATGATGTAGAAAAAAAATCTCTTCCAGTAAGAAGGAAGAAGATTTTTATGAAAAAAGGTGGTCTTTGAACAAGCCCTAAAAGGTCAGTAGATATGGGATAAACTGGAGAAGGAAGATGGCAAGGACCATCTGACTGGGTCAAGAGAATAACGAAACAGGGAGGCCGCTCTGGAAACAGGAAGGCCGCTCTGGCATTGTGAGTTGCCATCTCCTGCTGGGTGCAGACCCATGGGGTTTGTAAATTTTGTATTGTCTCCCCAGCATCATGACCACATGGGTAAGCAGTAATGACAGTGGAAAAAAAAGTCAAGGTTCACAGAAGTTTCTTAGTGCTGAAGAAACTGGCTTCAAGAAGCAAAGTGATTCATCTGGGAATACAGAGGCAGGAAGTGGTGGCCTGAACTCAGTACAAGTCACACCAAACCCCTGCCTTGTGCAGACGTGGCTCTGGGGAGCACTACCATTCAGCCCTGCCTTGTGCAGGTGGTCCAGGGAACACTGACATTCAGGTCTGCCTTGTGCAAGTAGCTCTGGGGAGCACTGCCGTTCAGCCCTGCCTTGTGCAGATGGCTCTAGAGAGTACTACTATTCAGCCCAGCCTTGTGTAGATGTGGCTCTAGGGAGCACTGAAATTCAGCCCTACCTTGTGCAGATGTGGCTCTGGGGAGCACTAACATTTAACCCTGCCTTGTGCAGATGTGGTTCTGGGGCGCATTGACATTCAGCCCTGCCTTGTGCAGATGTGGCTCTGGGGAGCACTGAAATCCAGCCCTGCCTTCTGCAGATGTGACTCTGGGGAGCACTGCCATTCAGCCCTGCCTTGTGCAGATGTGGTTCTGGGAAGCATTGACATTCAGCCCTGCCTTGTGCAGATGTGACTCTGAGGAACACTGACATTCAGCCCTGCCTTGTGCAGGTGGCTCTGGGGAGCACTGCCATTCAAGTTGGCTTCAGTGCATGGAGTGAAGGTCTTAGTATCTGCCTCTGGTTTCTTTTTGTTTCTGTAACAAAGTACCCCAGCAGATGCAACAGCCCAAGACATCTATTCATCAACATGAAGTTAGACATGGTGCTAGGGTACTATCAGGACCTGCAGCTGTCAAAGACAATCTTCCTGAGAACTTATGCCTGGAGGGAGACATGAGAGATAAAAGCTGTAAGACATTAAACCTGTAGCACACAGCAGGGTCCCTCTCTTAGCCTTGGGAACCTGGAGCAGGCAGAGTCCTGGAAGCCCCAGCTCTGCCCCAGTCAAACACTGCCTCCACAGCCTCACTTCTGTGTCCCAGGGTGATAAGCTCTCTAACCAGTGGGTTCCCTTAATAAAAGCTGCATAGGAGGCATTTTATATGAGAGATAGTGAGCTTTGCCTTCCCCAAGGACTGTATTTGCTTCTAGAACAAGACATTTGTGGAAATTCAACTGAATAACCCTAATTGTTGTATTTCCATGACCTCAGCTAGAGAGAGAGAGGGAGAGAGAGAGAGGGTCTCTCTCTCTCTCTCTCTCTAGACTCTGTCTCCTCAAAAAATTATACTTCTGCCTATTCAAGGAAGAACAACTTCAAATCTCTAAAATGAGTAATCTATAGTTTATTTCTCATTTGCTTATACACAAATTTCATTTCATTC
Organism: Bramus lutescens; assembly: GCA_001685075.1. Taxonomy (NCBI): domain Eukaryota; kingdom Metazoa; phylum Chordata; class Mammalia; order Rodentia; family Cricetidae; genus Bramus; species Bramus lutescens. Next base: position 24,319 of record LOEQ01001880.1, read on the forward strand.
TCACATTGGAGAATTCTCACTAAATTGGTCATGACTTCTTTTCTTAACATTGCTCTAAATGCAAATGTATAAACTCCTTCAGGGATATGAGATGACTTAGCAGCTAAAGGTACTTGCTACCAAGTCTGATGTCTTGAGCTCAATCCCCAGGACCCACATGGTGAAAAGAAAGAATCAGTTCCTAGAAATTGTGCTCTGATCTCCAGATACACACCATGGCACAAGCCCTAATCCACCTGAAAAAATAAATATACAAAAGAAAAAGTTAGCTCAGCATTTTTTTTCTAGCTGAACCCAATATCTCAAGCATACTAGACAATCGCTCTCTCTCAGACCCACCTCCTCTCCCAGGCCCCAGTTTATATGATGGATTTAAGGCAAAGGCAATATGCATAAGTAATCATTTTGCCCTTACAAAGGCAGGTAGGTAGCTGGACAGTTGCCTCAACTAGACTTGAAAGCAGCCATGTGCAGCAGAAACTGCTTACATCAGATTACCCTAAAGCTGTGGCCATTTAACAAAGCCATTTGCAGAAGGACTTTACCACTGTTTAAAAGAATCAATCATTGTTCATCTGTGTAAGTTAAAGTAAGGTAGAAAAGGTTGTGATGGTGAGCGCAAAAATTGTGAGGACCTCTCCCCGATGAAATTAAGTCTGTTTCATGGCAACCAACAGCTCCTTTACCTAACCAAGAAAGTGCTGTTGTCTTGCATGAATCGTGGGATCCTAAACTACATGTGTGGCTAGGTTTTTCTAAAAAAACATTGTTTCAGAGAGACAAAAGCACCAGCCAGTCTCACAGTACTTCAGTCACCCAGTGTTTATAGTTGCCATGAACTAATATACTTCTGTTTAAAAGACAGTTGGATTCTGAAATACCATTCAGGAGTGTTCCCTGTTGCCAAAGATACATACTCTAAAACCATAGAGCTAAGATAAGTCCTTGGGTTATCTGGCGTCTTTTCTATACATTTTAATCATTGCTTTAATCACTGACTGTGTTATATATACTTATATTATCAGATAGGATTGGTTCAATGATAAATAGCAAAAAAAATCTAAATTGACAATGTCTTAATCAGGTGGAAGTTCATTTTTCTCTCAAGGGGAGGGTCAGGAAGATGTGGTAGCCCTACAATAATTCACAACCCAGACCCCTTCCACCCACCCTGATGCTTTGATGTAGGAGGGTCATCTGTCTATGTGTTTTCATTGGTTAATAAAGAAACTGCCTTG
>LOEQ01001880.1:102323-113721 GCA_001685075.1 Bramus lutescens
AGAGAGAGAGAGAGAGAGAGAGAGAGAGGAGAGAGAGGAGAGAGAGAGGAGAGATCTCAGGACAAGGGAAAGAGCTCCAATTAAAGGGACAGTGGAACATAACGTTCTCTTATGAGGAGACAAGTCCTCGTTCATTCTGCTTCATGTTTGCCATTTAATTGCCTATAATTCAGAGTCAGAGATGTGAGCAGCAGGCCCAGGCCTCACCACGGGCCCAGAAATGACAGAGCAGAGCAGCAACAGACTCTGACAGAATCAGCAAATTCATCACAGCTAGATGGGGGAACCGTATCAGTGTGTTCTGCAAAGCCAGCAGGGAGCTGGAAGAGAAGGTAATGACAGTGAGAGTGGGAAATGGTGGCAAACCCCACCCACTGTCACCAAAAAGTGGGTGGGATCCTGAAAGTTGGGTACGGGAGCCCATGCTAAGCAGCATGAAAGATGGAAGAACAATGGAGAAAATGAGCAATTAAAGCCAGTAAAGTAGCACTGATGGAATGGAGAGATGACTCAGTGGTTAGAGACACATAATCTTAGTGCAAAGGACCTAAGTTCAGTTCCCAGTGCCCATGTTGGGTGGCTCACCACTGTCTATAACTCCAGTACCAGGAGAATGCAACTATGGTCTCCAAGGATGACTACACATATGTATGCATACACATACACATAGACACACACACATACACACACAGCTTGAAATGATAAAAAGTAAATATTTAAAGAGAAAAAAAAGGAGGGCAGTTGGCATGGCGCACACCTTTAGACCTGGCACTCAGGAGGCAGAGGCAAGCAGATCTCTGTGAGTTCAAGGCCAGCTTGGTCTACATAGCAAGCCATGCATAGTGAGGTCCTGCCCCAAAGCAAAACAAACAGTAAAACAAGTGACAGAAAGCAAGAAAGGGTTTTTGCTCTAGAGAGCACGTCACGAGCCTCCTCTGCAAGGTGTCTTTGAATGCACTGAGCTCCTCTGAAGCTGGAGCCTTCACATCGTGTTGTTGGTATCTGCTGAGGGCCCAGCACACACAGCAGACCCTTAGAAGGTTAATCTATTCAAGCTCATTATGCTGTGGGACCACATCACGTTAACCATTTAGTAGATGTGAGTGCGGCATCTTCAAACAAGCTACCAGGGGATCTCAGTGGGTCACACTGGCTGACCAGGCCTTTACTCTTCTCTGTTAGGCATAAGCTAATGCAATTGTTTGAGGGCTGACCCAGATGCTTCAGATACTTAAGTTTGATTTCCATGAATAGAATTGCTTTATGCTATGACCGCAAGCTGAACCTACAGCCATAGCTTGTGATCTTTGGTCATTGTCAAACTCATATTCCCATGCACACACACACGCACATGCATAAATGCGCGCGCACACACACACACACACACACTGCTATAGCTTGAATTCTACATGTTCCCCTACAGCTCATTGCTGAAGACCTAGTTCCCAATGCAGCAATGTTCAGGGGTGGGGCTTTGGGATGGACCAGATCAGGAGGCCTCTGACTCAATGAGGGATTAGCTCACTGATGGTCTTATAATTTGATGGCATCTTGGGAAGGGAGTGGAAATGTCAGGAGGTGTCAGTCATGAGTAACAGGCCGCTGGGGACTTGGCTTAGAAGAATACATCTTCTATTCACTCCCGCTTCTCTCTCTCTCTCTCTCTCTCTCTCTCTCTCTCTCTCTTTCTCCCCTCTCTCTCTCTCTCTCACCATCTCTCTCCCCAATCTTTTTCCTCTCTCTATGGGTGAGCAGTTTGGCATCACCATGACCTTCTCCCTTACCACAATCCAGGAACAACAGAGCCAAATTCCACACAGAGATCCCGCTGAGCCAAAACAAAATGTTTCCTCCTTTAAATTGACTTTTCCCCTCAGGTACTTGGTCACAGTGGTGGAAAACTGACACACAAAAGCACGTGGAATGATGGGAAATTTTTGTGGAAGGGGGGATTCCTGTGCTCCCCAGCAGCTGGCATGTCACACATGGATACTATGCTCCCCAGCAGCTGGCATGTCACACATGGATCCTGTGCTCCCCAGCAGCTGGCATGACACGCGTGTGTCCTATGCTCCCCAGCAGCTGGCATGTCACACGTGGGTCCTGCGCTCCCCAACAGCTGGAATGTCACACGTGGGTCCTGTGCTCCCCAGCAGCTGGCATGTCACACATGGGTCCTGTGCTCCCCAGCAGCTGGCATGTCACACATGGATCCTATGCTCCCCAGCAGCTGGCATGTCATACGTGTGTCCTATGCTCCCCAGCAGCTGGCATGTCACACATGGCAGGATACGAGGGGTCGAGCTGGCATGTCACACATGGGTCCTATGCTCCCCAGCAGCTGGCATGTCACACGTGTGTCCTATGCTCCCCAGAAGCTGGCATGTCACACATGGGTCCTATGCTCCCCAGCAGCTGGCATGTCACACATGGGTCCTATGCTCCCCAGCAGCTGGCATGTCACACGTGGGTCCTGTGCTCCCCAACAGCTGGAATGTCACACGTGGGTCCTGTGCTCCCCAACAGCTGGAATGTCACATGTGGGTCCTGTGCTCTCCAACAGCTGGAATGTCACACGTGGGTCCTGTGCTCCCCAGCAGCTGGCATGTCACACGTGTATCCTGTGCTCCCCAGCAGCTGGCATGTCACACATGTGTCCTATGCTCCCCACCAGCTGGCATGTCACATGTGGGTCCCGTGCTCCCCAGAAGCTGGCATGTCATGCATGGGTCCTGTGCTCCCCACCAGCTGGCATGTCACACATGTGTCCTATGCTCCCCAGCAGCTGGCATGTCACGCGTGAGTAGGGCAGCCCTAAACCCCAATGCTGTTCTTTCCTTGGTCACCACACATGGATTTTACAATTTTACAAATGCTTTTTCATTGTTTCTGTTTTGAGACAGGATCTTTCTCTACAACACATTCTAGTCTGGCCCAGAACTCACTACATAGTTTAGGCTGGCTTCAAACTCACAGTGACCTCCTTCTTCAGCCTCTTAAATGCTGGGATTCCAGGCAGGAGCCAACTGAACAGCTAGAATTGCTTTCAGACAAAGTCACTCAGAAACAAGATTGCAAACATGTCTCCTCTCTCACACTGACTGTATGCCCCAAAGTGGCTGTCAACGCAGAGAGCTTAAGGACCCTGAAAATGTGTTTGGCTCGGCAGGAATGATTATAGTGGATTAATGATGTCTGGAGAACGTGGCATGCATCGTGACCAGCAGGGGGCAGACTGAGCAAGCAGGAAGGTCTCACAAGGTGGCCTTTCTGGCTTCTGATCCCAGAGCAAGAGGCCGGATAATTCTGGCACATTGCTCAGAGTGCACGCAGCATGAAGTCCCCCCCACACACTGTGTGTGGTCTCCATTGCGACTGTGACGAACACCCTGCCCAGAGGCTTCCTCCTGAAGAATCAGGTCCCAGGTCCCCTGTCTCCAGTGCACTGTGAGAGAAGTACCCTAAGCCAAAAGAGAAGGCCAACCCAATGCCCCATAGCAATGAATGAATAAAACACATGGTATAGTTATACAGTGGAATAGTACATGGCCATGAAAAAGAATTAAATCATGGCATTGCAACAGGGAAGACGCAACTGGAGAGCATTGCGGTCAGTGAAATGAGGCAAACACGTGTTCTAAATCATGTATAGAAATGAAGTAGTAGAGCCTGAGACAAGGAAGGGAAAGGGGAACAGAAAGAAATTAAGAGGGACCTTTAGGGGCAGAAAGGTAGCTGGGGTGAGCAGAAACGGGAAAGGCCCCAGGGAAAGAGTGCTGATGGGCATGCTCACTGCACAATGCATGTGTGTTCAGAAACATTAGAATGGGCCCCACTCATCTGGCGGTTCATGTGTGTCACATGCATGTTTCATTCTCACCTGCCGCTGCCTCACGACACATGCACACATGGAGGACCTTGGTGAGACTGAGTGCTCCTACCCCTTTAAGTTTCAGGCGCACACTAACAGTATCGAGGTATTGAAAGATTCAGGTTGAAGTCACCTCTCCACGACTTTAGAAAAGACAGCGCTTGATTGTCTTTAACTTTAAAAGCGAAGGGGTTTGACTAGGCCTCAGACTCTCTTTGTTGCTGCAAAAGTCTACAGTCCGTGAGAAAACTCCACCCTAGCCCTGTGTGCCTGTCTGTTCACAACCATGGCTGCTGTTGCTCGGCTTCACGTCAGTCGGGTGTTCTGAAAGGCCCACGGCAGAGAGCGCTTGTTGTCATATTTCAGGATTCCTGATAAGTTTGGTCATGTGAGAAAATTCATTTGGCTGAGGATCGGCTCTTTCCAGCTGGTAAAATAGTGTCAGGGTCCCAAGCTTTATTTTTATTTTATTTTTTGAGTTTGGCATAGGACTCACCTGCCTCCCATAGTGGCTTCAGCCTCACTCACCCTCATTTGCAATGTAATCTAGGATCACAGATGTGTGTCAATGCCCAGTGCTGGGGCTCAAACCCATGAACAGTTGGCAAGTCCTCTGTAAGAGGTGCTATGTCCCCAGACTCCCTGGTTTTATTGTTTTTAAAGCCTTGACTTTGAAACTGAAACCTTCTTTAAGATGAGGCATTGAGGCCGGGCAGGGGTAGCACACACCTTTAATCCCAGCACTCAGGAGACAGAGGCAGGTGGATCTCTGTGAGTTCATGGCCAGCCTGGTCTACAGATTGAGTTTCAGGACAGCCAAAGCTACACAGAGAAACCCTGTCTCCAAAACAAACAAACAAACAAACAAAAAAGATGAGGCATTGATCCTCAGAGAATGCTCCTAATGGCCTCTTCAAGCAACATCTAGAATTAGCAATACAGGATACAAGGCCAGGGCAAATAATGTCACAAGCTGCCCTGGTGGCCCTAAGGCCCTGGGAGACTAAAGAAGCAGTTGCCTCAGGTTTTCTACCTCCTCTGCTGTACCTGCAGGAAAAGGCATGGACAGGAGGGCCTGAATTCCGCTTCATTAGCTGTGTTGGAACGCTTGGCACACTTCCACGGGTGCTCGTTCTCTGACAGAGTGAGATGTGAACGACTCACTTTGGAGATCCCGTTTTATGGCTGTGGTTTCGTTCCTGGTCTCGCTGGTTTCATCCCCTACATCTTAACACGATGGTTTCTGTTGTCAGCTGAAGAAAGAGACATGTGTGCATGTGTGTTTGCGTCAGCTTTTCCTCACGGTGAGAAAATAGCAAAGGGAAGGCGTTGGTACCGCTCACTGCATCAGAGATGTCGCTCCATAACCACTGTCACCACCACTGTGGGCCTGCGGTGTGGGCCAAGGACAGCATGACGGAGAACGCATAGTCGAGATGCTGCGAACCCGAGAAAACCAGAGAAGGGGGCTGGGAACAGGACCAGCGTCCTCTCCAATGGCCTATTTCCTCCAACCAGGCCCCACCTCCTCCAAACTCTTTTAGCAACAAAATCAACAGTTTATGTCATTCATGAGATTAGTGCCCGCCTAATCAACAGCCCCTACAGAAAGCCTTCCATTCATGAACTTGTTTGGGGATTGTGTTGTCTGCTTTCTCTTGTAGTGATAAGCCGCTGACCAAAAGTAACTTGAAAGAGGAAAGTGTTTATTTCAGCTTACAGGATAGGATTCCACCATGGAGGGAATCGAGGACAGGAGCTTAAGACAGGAGGATGGAGGCAGGAATTTAAACAGAGACCGCACATTCAACGGCCTTTCTAATATAATTCAGGACCACCCGCACAGGTGTGGCACCACACACAGCGACCTGGGCCCTCTAACACCAGCCACTAGTCTAAAAAATGCCCCCAAAATTTGCCCATGGGTCCATCTTATGAGGTAATTTCTTAATTGAGGTCCTCCCTTCTCAGGTGTCTCGTTTATGTCAATTTTGACAAAACTAACCAGCACAATTTACTTCCTACCAAATTGACATACAAATAAATCTTTATTAAACCATAACATTTCCTTTTTTGTTTATCCTCATGATTTCATGCTAATGACACAGTACAAAACAGTGTAACTCTAAAAGTCCCTCCATCCTTTTAAAAGTTGTTTCTTTAAGATACCCAGTCTCTTAACTGTGGCTTTCTGCAAAGTCAAAAACAAATGAAATATTTTCTTATTCCAAAACAGAAGAATTAGGGCACAAAAGCAATCAGACTTAACAAGAAAATAAACATCCAGCTGTGTATCTGCAAATCTTGAGCTCAGTGTCTGACATCTGGGACTCAGTTCTGATTTTCTGGGCTCCGAGGGGCTTAACTAACTTGACATCTCTAGCTCTTCCTTCTGTAACACACATTGCTTGTCTAACAGGATCAGACTGGATCTGCTCCACATCTCCTGGTGTCCTTGGTGGTCATCCCCAGGTCTCAGTATATCCCATATACAGGAGACCTCTACTACAACATCTCCAGTGGCTTCTTCAGGGACTCCATCCCTGCCAATCATGACAAATCTCAGCTTCTCTTCATGGCCCTTTCAGTTCTGGGATTTACACTGCAGCTGAGGATGCACCTTCATCTACACCTCTCCTGGCCTCTCTCCAAGGAGACTAAAACCCCACCAAATAGTACCAACCCCCAGATGTGCCCCCATGATCCTTCCATGCTTTCCAAAGCAATACTGTTGGGGAGAGAGTCTTACACATTACTAAGTTCAGCTGCCAGCTTATGATCCCGCAGTGGACACAGCTTCCTGACCCTGAGAAAACAGTACCCAGGAGATCCGAACCCCAGGGATGCTGGTCTCTTATTAATGATGACTGTTTTTTTTTCAGCTTCAGTTAAACAGCATCCATTGTCCCCGTAGAGCAATGGTTTCACTTCCAAAGACTCTTAATTCAAACCTACAACAAAAATGGCACCAATAAAGTTTTTAAGGGGCTCTCTGAAATTTCACAAGCCATTCCTCCACCATCTCCACTGCTCTCATGGCCATCCTCCACACTCCCACAGAGTGGCCCATGAAGGTCTAAGCACTCAACGGCTTTTTAGCCCAAAGCTCTTCTACAGTACTCTCCCCTAAACAACATGGTCAGCTCTGTCACAGCAACAATCCACTCTCTGGTACAGTTCCTGTCCCGGTTTACTTTTTGTTGCTCTGGAAAAATACTGACCAAAGCAGCTTTTATTTCCACTGACAGGACACAGTCCGTAATCGAGAGGCCAAGGCAGGAACTGAGGCAGAGACACGGAAGGAACACTGCTTACTGGCTTGCTCCTCGGGCTCACATTCTGCTACCTATCCGATATAATCCAGGACCACCCACCCAGGTGTGGCACCACACACATTTTGCTGGGTCCTCCCACATCAGCCACAAATCAAGAAAATCCCCACCCCACAAACCTGTCCATGGGCCAGGGTGATGAAGGCAATTCTCAGCTGAGGTCCTCTCTTCCCAGGTGACTCTAGTTTGTGTCCAGTTGACAAAAACTAACTACCCCAGAGGTACTTCGTATCCAGTTAGTGCATATATCAACAAAATGCAGGTCCTATTGGAAGCTCTTACAGTGTAGATATGGCTGGAGATATGACCAGCAGCTTAGTGGTGCTGATAGACCATGCATTGCTCCTATTCTTATAGATTAAAATTTTAAATGTACAGAGTCATCATTGTAGGTGTTTTAGTACTAATTTACTACAGTTCCAAGATGTAAAATGTCAAATATTATTGGGATAAAGATGGAGGGAGGGAGGAAAGAGGGGAAGGAAAGAAAATGCAGGAAAAGGAAAGACAGGAAGGAAGAGAAAGGAGAAATGAAAAGAGAGTGGAATGTGGGAGAAAGGGAGGGAGGGAAATGAAAAGATACCTTTTTTGAAGACTCATTTGTTTATGTATTTTATGTATATAGATAATTTGTCTGTATGTACATCTGCACACCAGAAGATGGCATCAGACAGTTGTGAGCAGCCGTGTGCGTGCTGGGAATTGAACTCAGGACCTTCAGAAGAGTACTGAGTGTTCTTAACCATTGAGGCATCTTTGCAGCCCCAGAAAGGTATTTCTTAATAATGTTTGTTACAGTTCTATGTCTTTCTGACCAGCCATGGGCTCCAAACACCAGAAACTAGACCATTTATGACCAGCTATCACTGTTCCCCTACTCATTTCCAGTACCTTAGCAATGAGTATCAGTAGGCATTCAGCTGGGCATGGTGATGCCTGCAATCCTAGCTCTCGGGAAACAGGGGCAAGATGGTTGCCAGTTCAGGTTAGCATGCATTACTATATAGTGAAAATTATCTAAAAAGACACTAATAAAAAAACAGGATGATAAAAGTATTCACCCCTCCCTGGAAACTGGACTAACTTGCACCTACTTTTACTATAGACTGTCTACAATGGCACCTTGTTATATACTTAGTGCAGAACCCAGGAGAGCTGTTTCCACTTCTCTGAGAATTGGCCTGACTATGTACAAATAAATGAGCCAACAGAGATCACTAAAGAAAGGCTGTAGGTCAGACTTGAGTCACACAAGCTGAGAGTTCTCTAGGCCAGCTAACACTAACTGGCCCCGGATGACAACTGGCCCCAGATTCCAATAAGGCTCAGCCAAGACCAGAAAAGTGATCTGCTGAACACGGCCCAAATCCTGACCCAGACCACTGCTCACTAAATATTTTCCCTTTTAAGCCACCAACTTTTAGGTATTTGTTATGCAGCAAGGGTTAACACACACAGAGGTCATGTTTTATTTGTCCTTATGTCACTAATACGCAGCATGGTGCAATATGAGACTTGATAAATAAATGGTAAATCAATAAATTTGAAAATGAGCCCATTCATATAACTGACCGATGCTTTGCCTTTATGTTCAGCACCATTCAACATATGATAGCTGTGGTGGTTTGAAAGAAAATGGTCCCCAAAGGGAGTGGCACTATTTGGAGGTGTGGCCTTGTTGGTGCGGGTATGGTCTTGTTGGAGGAAGTGTGTCACTGTGGAGGCGGGCCTTGAAGTCTCATATATGCTCAGGATACTGCCCAGTGTCTCAGAGCATGTCCTGTTGTCTGCAAGATGTAGGACTCTCAGCTCCTTCTTCAGCACCATGTCTGCCTGCATGCTGCCATGCCCCACAGTGATGATAATGAACTGAACCTCTGAACTGTAAGCCAGCCCCAATTAAATGTTTTCCTTTATAAGAGTTGCCATGGTCATGGTGTCTCTTCACAGCCATAGAAACCCTAACTAAGGCAATGGCAAACAATACTATTCTTTCTGGAGAGATAGAAAGGGGACCATTTCAGAACTCTGCCCTTTTGGTCAACAGTAATGTCTATGGTTCTGGGTAACAGATGGAAGATGGGTAGCCCCTACTCTGATGTCTGAGGCTCAAACATCATTTGTAAAGAATATAAACCTAAACCAGATGTTGAAACAGAAACTAGAATAACCTATGTGTCCAGATGGAGATGTAAGTCAATAAAACATGGAACACTGATTTAGTCCATTTTTAATTTTTAATCCTCTTTCCATTGCATGTGTGCATACATGTGGTTGTGTGTATGTGTGTGTAGGCACACATGAACAAAAGTGCTTGTTCAGAAAGTTGACAGCTTTTTCCCATGGCACAGCCTGAGCCTGGGAGAGCCAGAATCATGGTAAGATACTTGGAGCCGTAAATAAGGTCTTCCTGTCTACTACAGAAAGTTTCATAGCCCAGTGAGAAAGCATGCAAATCTAAGCCTTGCACGCTGTCTCCTGATGGCCCAGAAGCTAGAGAAAGCCACTGGGTGTCTTGCTTCCAAGCAGGACTACCCTACAAGCCAGTCCATGACAGCAATTCGTACTAGATCCCTAAGAGGGGGGCGGAGGCTTTACAGAACTTGCCAGTACATTAGCAGCCCCTATAGCCTTTCTTCTGTAAGGAGGCTGTGGCACAGGAAAGAGCTGTCTTCAGGAAGTATCTTTGGCCATAAAAATCACCTACTCCCTAGGTATAGAAGCTTATGGGATTCCACCCACATCTAGGGGCTCCAGATTCTTGAGACAGTTCGCATAATGAGCCTAAGCTGCCCTGCTGCTACGGATAGTCCAAGGGTTTGCTCCCTCTGAGAAAACCTGGAGTTCCATGGGGTCCTGGAATAGAAACAGAAATGAAAAGAAGCCTGCCTGGGCCTGGGCGCTTTTCATCAGAGTGAGGCGTGGAGAGTTGACCACTGTGCCACCCACACACACACAGGAAGGTGACTTGAGAAGTCATCATTTGCTCCCTGCAGGGCAGGCACAGAATCCTAAGAGCCACTGTGGCTCGCTCGTGACAGAGGAACAGGCAATGCCAAACAAAGCTGGACATCCATCTGATCTTCAAGTCCTGGCTCAGGGATTCCATCTTGTAAGGTTTTCCCGATGAGAAGTGTGGGAAGATGCCAGCAAAGGTAAGAGTGCAGAGAAGGGCGTGGAGACCCAGGGGGGCCTGGGCTGGCTCCAACAAGTGTCAAGAGCCTGAAGCTTACCTGCAATGGTGCTAGCGAGCAGGTAGCATGAAGAATGGGAAGACCATATCACCCTAGAGAACCTAAATCTCCCCGACACCTCTGTGTGTGTGCTTCTGTGTACATGTATGTTGTGCACTCTCACACACATGCACCTATGTGTGATTGTAGGGATGTACATTTGTATGTGCATGCATGCATGTGAAGGCCAAAGGACAACCAACCTGAGGTGTCATTCCTCAGGACCATCCCCACCTTGGGATTTTGGGGGGTTTATGATTGTTTTTTGAGACAGTACCTCACATTGGCCTGGAGCTCAGCAAGTAGGCCCACCTAGCTGGTCGATGAACCCTAAGGATCTGTCTGTCTCCCCTCCAGTGTCTGGAATTGCAAGGAGATGCCACCACACTGGTTCTTCACTTGGATTTTGGGCATAAGTCCAGCTCCTTGTGTGACAGTGTTCTAGTCACATTTCTATTGCTCTAATGGAACAATTTAGAGGAAGAAAGGGCGTATTTAACCTCATGGTTTATAGTTCATCATTGTGGAGGTCAGGGCAGGCCCTCAAAGTAGGAACTTGAAGCAGACAAGTCGCTTTCCCACACAGCATTATCTCTGATCCAGTAACTCACTCATAGCCAAGGAACAGCAACAGAAACCGCAGAGGGCCACTTTCTTGTACCAGGCTTTTTCTTTTAGGCCACCAACCAGCCCCCAAATCATGTCACAGAGACTTATTAGTTTTGAATGTTCAACCTAGCATAGGCACATTTCCAGCCAGATCTTTTAACTTAAATTATCTTTATCTAACATCTACCTCAGGGCTTTTTACCTTTTCTTACTTTCTTGCTGTCTCTGGCTGATGGCTGCCTGGCTTCTGGCCCCAGGGAACCCAGGGAATCTCCCTCATTCTTTCCTGCTCCTTCTTCTCTGTTCCCTCCTCTCTCTCTCTCTCTCTCTCTCTCTCTCTCTCTCTCTCTCTC
>LOEQ01001880.1:135779-152208 GCA_001685075.1 Bramus lutescens
ATGGATCCTGGGGATTGAACTCTGGTCAGCAGGCTTGACAGCAGGTGCATTTACCCATTGGGCCCTCTTGCCAGTCCCCCATATTGACAGCTTAATGTAATGCATATTTTGAGGTCTTAATACTTTTCTTTTTCTTCTTTTCTTGATTCTTTTCTTCTTCCTCTTCCTCCTCCTCCTCCTCCTTCTTCTAGAAAAGGTCTCACTACATAGCCCTGGCTAGTCTAAAACTTGCAGTGATTCTTTTGCCTATGCCTTCCAGGTAGAGGATTATAGGCATGCTATAGCATTCCCAACTGGCCTGGGTTACACCCCTAACACATACAAGGCCCTGGGTTACGCCCCTAGCACATACAAGGCCCTGGGTTACACCCCGAGCACCACTTAAATGTTTGTCTTAAAGGAGTTGGACCCCAACTCTGATCTTTAAATCAGAGGGCGGGGAAGCCTGTAGAATTTCTGTCTCCTTCAGTCAGACCCATACAAGCAGACTGCAAGAATATCCAAGGATTCACTCTGCACTGCTTCCTGCACACAGAACCCCGCTTCCCCAGCCTCTTCCCCCCACTCAGCCTCTGTCCCCACTTCCCAGACTCGAAAGAGACTGGGGGTCCTATTTTCAGGATCAAGGGACCAATCTGAGAACTAGAAAGGATTCAGATCCTTGCTTAGTCTTGCCACAGAGGGAGTTCTTTATCAAGGGGCGTGTCCTAGGGACACCATTCCCCAGGAAATCACAGGCAGGGACATCGCCCTAGAGAGAAGATCCAACTTCCTCAGACATCACAAGGCTCCAGGGCTGCCAGTGTCTCTTCCTATTAACCAGAGAAAAGTCTAAAGAGCCCACTGTGAGGACCTTTGGTAATGCTGACCCATCCTCTCTGGTCACCTTATTTAACCCTAGTGACCAATGAATCCCTACACTGAAATGACCATCACAGGAAGTTATAACAGTAAGGAGGTAGATGCAGGTGCTGCCACCAAAGTCACTGACTGGAAATGTCACAAGATATTGCCTCCAGAGACTGCCTGGAAAGCAGCACCAGTTAGCTGTCATGTGTGTAAGATGCCACTCGACATACGGCAGAATTGTTTGGTACTCTGTGCTGAGACCATGATGGTGTGTTGGTTTCACAGCTCGGAAGAAATCAGCAATGAACTAGATGCTTCTTTGAAGCGTGCGAGGTCACAGATGCCCAGACCTCTAACCAGGCAAAGATACTGTGCTCTGCAATCCACAAGTTGTATGCTTGCTTGTGGTGGTGACTCCTGCCTGTCAAGCATTCTGGAATCTCAGGCATAGTGATTGCTATGAGTTTGAGGTTAGCCTGGGCTACAGAGTGTTCCAGGCCAACCTAGGCTACAATAGGAGATCCTGTCTCATGGAAGGGAGGGATAAAGTTCATTTTCATTACAGATACTTTAGAAATTATTCTGAAGATTCACACATGATGGCTATCTTACTTCTCTCTTACTGACCATGACCAAGGAAACTTAATGTTAAAAAAGCATGCTTTAGGCCTACAGTTTCAGAGAGTTATAATCCATGATGATAGAGCAAAGGCCTGGTGGCAGCCGAGAGCTCACTTCTTGATCCATAAGCAGGAGACAGAGAGTGGACTAGGGATAATGGGGGGTGTTTTTTGTTGTTGTTGTTGTTGTTGTTGTTGTTTGGTTGGTTTTTTTGAAATCTTAAGCCTGTCCACAGTAGCTCCCCTTCAACAAGGCCATACTTCCTACTCGTTCCCAGACAGTTCCACCAACTGGGAACCAAGTGTTCAAACATGTGTGGCTATGGAGGTCATTCTCATTCAAACTACCACCCTATAGTCCCATTGGGAGGCAGAGGCAGGAGGATCAGAAGTTCAGGGTCATCCTCAACAATATGTGTGTGTGTGTGTCACACACACACACACACACACACACAAAGTTCAAGACCAGACCGGGCTTCATGAGATTCTGTCTAAACGACATGGGAGTGGGGGAGAATAACCAAACAAATGGGTTAACAGGATGGCTCAGCGGGTAAAGGCATTTGTCACCCAAGCCTGGCAACCTGAGTTTGACTCCTGGAACCCACATGAAGGCAGAAGAAGAGACTCATCTCCACATGTGAGGGCTGCCATTCATACACACATCATACATATATACATACACACATAGATAATAATGAAAATGTTTAAAGAAAGTCATTTCAGAAATAGATTCATATACATATTTATCCACAGGAAATGCCAGTTAATGGCTTTAATATTAACAGTGGTTATCAGAGTTCTCTCTCACACACAAGCATAAAGTGCAAAAGGTCTATAAATTCCCCCAGAACAATGATTAATGTTACCTCAGCTAGAGTACATGCCACCCATATACAGCACACCCTACATAAAAGTATAAAACACGGTATGTATCTGAAAATACTCTATTTACTTGGATTACATATTGTGGTTATAAAATAGTTTTTGATCTGACTTGATTGTAGAAAAAGACGCAAGCCTTTGGAATAATTTAAAAGACTGTGGGAGAATAATGTCTATAAAATCTAATGAGAATCCTACTCTGGCCGGAGATATGTCCTTGGTCATTGGGGCCAATAGCACCTAGGTCAAACCCTGGTTAGGAGGAATCCAAGCTCAGCTAGAGAAAGGAACTGGGAGAGAGGGCCTGGCTGGCCAAGCTCCAGCACTTGCCTGGACCCCAGAGATAGTCATCAGACCTGAGGGAAGAAGAACCAGGGAAGGTTCAATTCCCAGTGCTGGCTCAGGATGGGGGCAGAAGGAAATGACTTGTGAGGGAGGTTTTAGTCACCTGAGAAACCCAACCATCCAGCTTTGTCCCTCAACACAACACTGTTGACCCTCAATGACTGTTTTAGGCACTTTCACCAGAGAGACCCCCCCACTTTCCCCACATGGATCACGTCACAAATGAATACAGATATTAAGAGCTCCACTGAAGAGCTGGCTTTGGCATCATGGGGCACTAAAGAGAGGAGCTCTCCTCCTAAGAATCAGCAATGGATCAAAACTGTAAAATCATGGACAGAGATGATCGCTTGGTGACATTTGGCTTTCTATGTCCTGAGGTCTCAGGCAGATTTGGAACAGAATAGTCTGATACCCTTGCTGGTGACGGTGGTCATGACCTCACTCGTCAATGCCAACTTTGCCGGGAGGGAGAAGATTCTGGACTCAGTGGGCTCAGCCTGTCTTTACCACTCTTTACACATGAAAGTCCATGAAGTTGCATCTTTAACAGCTGTTTACCACGACACAGAGATCCAAATGTGAAGTGTTACATCAAAAGCTGAAATCAGCCCGTGTCTCGGGGCCGCTCTAGTCAGGCTTAAGGGAAAAGGCAGTTCCAGTAGTGAGCTCAGAGTTCAGCAATCAGCCTTCAAGAGAAAGCCAGCTCGAGTGTACTCCATGCCAACTCTCCATGAAAATGCTGGCATTTGTACTCCATTCAAGGATACACTGTCTAAATGACATCTAATTATAGCTGTAGTAGGACAGAAAGGATAGGAAGGAAACACAGCCAAAAGGCAAACTATTGGCAAGGGATGCTCTAAGGCAATAGTGGCGTGGGTAATTTTTTCCTTCTGCTGCTTTTCTGTAGTGTCCCAATTTCTTCTCAACACGTGGAGCTTTAACATTAACTTGAACAATGCCCAAAGCCCAGCTCAAACTTAGATTCAGATATGTCTAGTCCCTTGCTAGCAAGCTATAGACCTCCATTTAGGATGGGTATGGTTGTTCATTCCTATAACCACGCCTAGCACTTGAGAGACTGCATCTGAGGGCTCATCATCAATTTGAGGCCAGCCTGGGCTACATAGTGAGATTGAAGCCAGCCTGAGACAGAGGAGAAAACTCTGTCACAGACAGAAGAAAAAGGAAAAAAAGGTGTTTGCCCCAAACACACTCCATCCCAAGCCAGATCTGGTGGCACATACGTGGAGAAGTTGCCCCCTGAGTCAGGCGTTCATTTCCTTTCACCCGATCATGTTCAAGCATATCCATCAGTATTGGATCCCCATTTCTAGGGATGTCAGCAGAGGCCCTGGGCAGTAAGTTCTCTCCCTGGCAAAAAGGAATGAGTCTTCCCTGACTTTGAGGACCACACCACTATCACGGCAGCGCCCTCAGGACAAATTAAACCTTGTGTCTAGAAACCCTCTCCTACAGCCAACTTTCTAGTTTACTCATGTTATTACTTTATGTGCATAAATGTTTGCCTGCCTGTATGCATGGATCCCAGTCATGGGACCGGAGTCATAGGGTGTGAGCTTCATGTGTATGCTGGGAATTAATTCTGAGTCCTCTGGGAAAGCAATATGTATTCCTTTTTTCTTTTCTTTCCTTTTCTTTTTTTCAAGACAGAGTTTCTTTGTGTAACAGCCCTGGCTGTCCTAGAACTTGCTTTGTAGACCAGGCTGGCCTCAGACTCTCATGTGTCGGGATTAAAGGTGTGCACCACCATTGCCCAGTGCAACACATATTCTTAACTGCTGAGCTAACTCTCCAGCCCCAGCCAACCCTTCCAGAGTCAGGCAGTTGCGTGTATCTTCAAGACATTTGTACAGTGTAGAATAGATAAGAGCAGACTATGTGCCTGGGAAGATAAGCCAGAAACAAGGATGGTTTGATTTTGCCCTCTGAAAATTTCTAGACTCAAAAACCAAAGTGCTCAGCAGCAATTCTGAACCCCTACATAGCCACAAACATTCAACTCAAAAATCACTTAAAATATATTTTATGCTATAGTAAGATAACATAAACACTCACTCAAAACCAAATATTTCTGCCTTGGAAATCCCCCAATCAAATAACTTGTGTGTTTGCTGCCTGGGAGACGCAGTGAATGCTATAAATTTACCAAAGACAACTTACTTCCATAAAGATTTGTTCCTATAAACAAGACATAACCTAGCAAATAACTTATAAAACTTCAAAGCCACAAAAGTGAAACGGAGTCTATTCATGTAAAAACTTAAGTTCAGTTTCCATTACGGACCCTGTGAAAATTCTAACCAGGGCACAAGTTCCTGAGGTGCCAGACCCGACTAGCTGCTTCTGAGCTCATGGCTCAGAACAGTGACCTCCTGACTGTGATCCCCACTCCCCCAGCACCGCCCGACTCCCCGCAATGGAATGTCAGAAAAGAGAAGGTGCCTGAGTTACAAACATCCCTGAGATATCCCACCTCATGCCCTGAAGACCCCTGCCCACCTGTGACCCCCAACCAGCTAATCAAGGTGTAGTGACAGACAGGACAAACAGACAAGTGCTCTGAGAAACCAATTAGCACCAGGTAAGGTGAGAACAAAAAAGCAGGAGGCCCACATTCCCAGGAAGCAGCAGAGGAACAGGGTCAGAGTCTTGGAGGTGACAACATCCTGGAAGCTTCCAGTGAGAACTTTCCCCAAAACTTCACACATGCTCCACATTCAAAACCAGAGCTGCCTGGGTGACAGAAATGAGCCCTTGGTGCTTTCAGAGGTCAAGTGGTAAGCAGAGGGGCTGTGTGTGGAGTCTTCACACCAGAGAAGCCTGTGGGTTTGAGGCTACTGAGCTTCAGGAAGAGCAGAAACAGTGTCAATATTTAATGTGTGCTCACAGCGGAGGGCAGGTTTTGGCACAGAGGGTGTTACTGCTTTGCCCTCTGACACCAAGTCTCCATCTCTCAGCCGAGGTAGTGGTTGAAGGATCCACAAGCTCATGGAAAACCTGGGAAAGCTGAGAGGCGCAAGTGACAAGCCAGCTCCCTCAGTCACAGACCCCCTGTGTGTTCTGTCCCCTTGGTTTTGTTGAAGGACAATTTCTCCCCTGCCAGTGAAAATCTCCGGAACCTTCCATCACAAAACCCTAAAGTCTTGTATATCAGAGAAGCTGACTCCTGTGATCAGGGATCCCAGGGGGCCGTGGGATCTACAGCAAGCCACCTTCTCCAGCAAGAAGTTGCCCTGGGTCTCCCAAAGAACTGCTCTGTCACTGCCATAATGGACAGGCCAGCAAGCCCACGTGCCTAGAAAGGATGCTGAATGAGACATACCTACTCTCCCTGAGCCCTGCTTCCCCCATCTAGGGAAAAGATGGACCTCCTCCCCAGGCACAGTGATCCAGAGGAACAGAATTTTAAACAGATACACCCACACCGATTCTTCAACCCCAGTGGCTATTTTTGCCAGCAAATGAAGCCCAGTGCACGAAGAGAAATAAGTCGAGAAGCCAGCCACTGCCTTGCCATCATGTGATCTTGACTGGCGACTTCTTGTGGGCACACAGGAGGGACACGTAGGGGATACCGATAAAGGCCCATTTCTCGTTGGGCCAGAATCTGATGACTGGACCTTGCTCGGGTATCTCTGAGGCAGCATCGAAGTAGGCGAAGCACACGCAGCCCAGGTATGCAGCAAGACAGATGAAGATGTGCCTGCAAGAGAGGAGAGCGGTGAACCTGACACAGGCTCAGACCACGTGGTCGCAGACCCCTGCGTCTCCCTGGGCCACCCGCCTCCCCTGCTGTCACTTCCACCCAGAGGGAAAGGACAAGACAGGCAGCGTAGCCCGAAGGGTTACAATAAATCTTGAGCACTTGAGAGCATCCTAGACTTTAAAACATTCCCACTTGAAATGGCATGGTAGCTCAGACCTGAACACTCTAGGAGGTTGAAGGCTCCACAGTGATGGTCTGTGCCTTTAATCCCAGCACTCAGGAGGCAGAGGCAAGTCTATCTCTGCGAGTTTGAGGCCAGCCTGGTCTACAGAGCGAGTTCCAGGATAGCCAGAGCTGCACAGAGAAATACTGTCTCAAAAAAAAAAAATCCTATTTGATAATTGGACCAAATATCTTTAGGGTCTTCCCAGTAAGACTGAGGGCCAAGGATAAAATCAGAAGTGCCTGAACCCCAAATTAAATCCCACCTTAGCAATAAGTACAGCCTGTGCTTTTCACCAGAAAGCATCCTACATTAAAGTGTGATTGCAGCTTTATGGGAAAATCTTTAAAAAAAAAAAAAACTATCTTTACCTGCCAAAAGCTTCAATTTTCATCTTTATCAGGAAATAATTTATTTTAAAGGCAGACAGATTCTTCCTTATACCCTATACTGAAACTCAATCCCAAATGAATTAAAGATTTAAAATATGGACCGATGAGATGTCCCAGTAGATGAACTGCCACCAAGTCTAATGTCCTGAGTTCAAACCCCAGAAATCACAGAGCATAAGGAAAGAGCTGACTGGCTCCCAAAAGTGGTCCTTTGACCTCTGCACATGGTCTATACCATGCACACATCCACACACATATACATACAAGCACAAATTAACAAATAAATGTAAAAATGTTTAGTTACTTAAGAGATTTAAAATACAATTTTTAAAATGCTTTGTTTTAATTTGTATGTGCATGTGCCCTGTGCGAGTGTATAAACAGCTGTGCAGGTACCTACAGAGGCCACAAAAAGGTATGGGATCCCCTGGAACTGGAATTACAGGTAGTTGGAAGCCATTCAACCTGGGTGCTAGCACTGAACTAGGACCCTTTTTAAGAGCAGCAGGTGCTCAGAAGTGCTGAGCCATCTCTCCAGCTCCTATGCTTTTAATATATAGTTCAAAGGACCTGTGTTTCCCTGATGTTGATGGAAGAGGCTTTCCTTAGAATGACACAAAGTCCAGAAACCAAGGAGAAAAGTCAGACATGTGTGACAACAGAATTCAAAATGAATACAGCGCAAAACTATTAATGTGCTTTTAAAAACAGAATAGGAAACTGGGGGAAATATTTGCCCAATAAGGTAAAGCGCTAAAACTAATACTAAAAATGTCAATCGTTTTATAAATGTCAATCATTATAAATGTCAATCGTTATGAACGTTGTGCGAGCTGTGCTTTCAGATGGAGTTGGATTAAGAGTGGGGAAGGGAGTACAAACACGACCCGCCCCCAGCAATGGCCAGAAACTGGAGTCAGGGCACATGGCGGCTCTGGTATTGTTCTTTCCGCTTCAAAAACCTCTTCATCCTGGGTTGTAAAGGTGCTGCACACCTTTATTCCCAGCACTTGGGACGCAGAGGCAGGCGGATCTCTGTGAGTTTGAAACCCGCCTGGTCTACCAGCAAGTTCAGGCTAGCCAGGGCTACACAGTGAGAACACAACAATTATTAACTAATGAGTAATTAATTAAATATGCATAACAAACAGCACATAGTCATTGTAAGCAGTTAATGGCTGAAGACGGAGACATTAGAAGGCATGCTTCCAAAGGGGAAACAGGCAAATTGGGAAGATGGCAATTGATTACAATCAAAAGCTACCATTCAGGTTACATTTTAAAATCATCTAGTGACACTGTCTTTAAAGACATGAAAACAAAAATATTTTTTTCCTATCAGGTTGCAAAGATTTAAGAGTTAATAACCTCCTGCAGGTGCAAGCATGTGGGCTGAAGCCCTCTAGGAGACTTGAAAGTGACTGCAGGACTGGCAGAGCTGCTCAGGGAAGAAGTAGCAGAAGACTTGCCTAGCATCCACAACCCCTAGCACTGCCAACGGAAACAAAACCAAGTATGACAGGGTGGCACTAGCCTGAACTCCAACACTTGGGAGTGCACAGTGAATCTGAGGCCAATCTGGATACATAAGACTGTCTCAAACAGGAAATAAACAGCCGGGCATGGTAGAGCACGCCTTTAATCCCAGAACTTCGGAGGCAAAGGCGTGTGGATGTCTGAGAGTTTGAGGCCAGCCAAGGGCTACACAGAGAAATCCTGTCTTGGAAAACCAAAACTGAAAAGAAAAAAGATCAGTAAAATAATAAAATAATGTCTCACTCTGTAACTCAAACTGCACTTGCTTGTAATCCTCCTGCCTCAGCCTGCCAACTATTAAGATTATGACCCTGTACCACTATTCTCAGTTTATGTGGTGTTGGGGATCAAATCCAGGGCTTTGTTTACTCTAGGCAAGCATTGTACCCATTAAATCACATCCCCAGTCAAGTCCTTATTTTAAAGAAAAAAAAGTGTGTTGCCATCTTGTAATTTATATCACAATTTAACCTATAAAGATTAGACTCAATCTAGATGTTTTTTACAGATTATTTACAAAAGTATATAATATTAGAAATGACATGAGCTCAGAAGATGGTTTAGTGGAAACAAACTCTTATTCTGCAAACATTAGGCTACCAAGAAGCTGTGCTAAACTCTGTTTTTTATGGGTGTCTGTCTAGAATTCCCTTTTAAAGCTCTCTAGGGTTTTATGTGGATGTAGTCAGCCCATGTTGGCACCATGTAGACCCAGCTGGCTTTGAATTCACAGATGCCTGCTGACTCTACTCTTGAATATTAAAGGTGTGTGCCACCATGCCTGGCGGTTCATTTCTTTTCTTCCTCATATTTCATTAGCATGTAGGAGAAAAAAAGAACTCTTTTGAGGAATGTTTGTGCGCACATGTGCGTGTGTGTGATGGACCTCACTGTGTAGTCCATACTAACCTAGATCTTGTGGTAAATTTCCTGCCTCAGCCTGTCAGGTGCTGGGAAGGCAAGTGTGAGCCACCATCCCCAGATCACACAGGGGTCTGTATCCTCTGAAGATGGAGGGCAGGCATGAACCACCATCCCCAGATCACACTGAGATCAGTATGTCCCCTGTGAAGATGACTCTGGACATGGACATACCATTGCACTTTGCCTGGATGCGCCTAATCTACCAGGACATTCGACAACCATTGTTCCCTGCCACCTTTCGTATTTAGCAGTCATAAGGACAGAGACAGAAACTCTGCCTTGTCTTGGGTTTGGAGCTGAAGCAGTCGCTAGGAAGAAAGCCGCTCCATATCCCCAGTTCCTCCTTTTCCACTGGAGTTTGAACCCAGGGACGTGCGCATGCCAGGCAGGCACTCTACCACTGAACTACACACACACACACACACCCCGCCCCACTCCTCCACTGCCTCCTCCCCTTCCTCAGTGTGGGTCTGTATGGAATTTGGTAACCTCCATTTTCTTTTCTTTGACCTTTAGAGTCATTCCCAGGCTCCCCAAAACATAGATGCTCTAGCTCCTTATCATCAAACAGTCTGACTGATGGTCAGCAATAGACTTCAGTCCCCTAGGCTCTCTCTGGAGCTATACAAAATAGGTGAAACTGTCCCTAGACGACCTGCGGGATCCAAGCTCTCATTGGTCACATGGGCCCTGAAGGCGTGGTTCCTATTGGGGACCGTCCTGTCCTCACATCACTTAGGTCCCCAACTCCCCCTCCCCCACCACCCATCCAGACCTTGAGGCTCAGGTTGCAGACTCACTTTTCAGGCTCCCTGGCACTAATTAAGGAGCTGCAGGGGAGGCTGCCAACTCGCCGAGCAACATAACAATTAGGTGTGTATGTGTGTGTGGGGGGGTGTTCTGGCTAAACCAGCTCCCTGGAGCCAGGTTCACACTTTACCTTACTTTGTTTCTAAAATGTCTGACGGGAGAAAGGAGAATGCTTGGCTCTGCGCCCCTCCCTTGAGCCCACCCGTGCACCCGGCAGCGGCAGCGACCACCCAGCCCAGCAGCAGCAAGCGGGACACCCAGTGTCAATGCCACCACCCCAGGGCAGGAGCTCACCACACGCAGTGCAGGTACGGGAAGTGCACAGAGGATAGCAGCTCACAGAAGACTCGGTCACTGACCCAGCAGAAAAGGGCGAGGGCCCACCAGAGGCCGGAGAAGAGGCCCAGCTTAAACACACGGACGTTGTCACACCTGCAAGGCAGAGGGAGAGGGTCAGTTCTGGTTGCCGTAGGGTCTGCTGGCTACCTACCCTCTCCTGTAGCTACACAACTTGTCTTCCGCTGCAGCTCTTGGCATTGGCGTCTTACTGAACACAGATGTAAATATCGCATGTATACACGGGCTCACATAACCTTATTTCCCACCAGTCCTGGCCCGACTCCAGATGCAGAGAACCCACCATCTTGACAGGGTGCCCTGGCGTCTAATACAGATACAAGTTCAACTAGTCTTTCCTCCTGCCCACAGACCCCATATCCGGTTTCTTAGCTCTTCTTTCAGAATCCACCCCAAAATCTGCCCTCTTACTGCGTGGGTCCAGGCCCCCATCATCTCCTCCTCTCTAACCTACTGTCACCTTTGTCGCTGTAGTCAACTGGCAATGTTCTGCTCCAGGGCCCTAATGAGAGAGAGCATTCACAGTGGCCAAGGCCCCGTGCCCCATGCGTGGGCTCCCCTTTCTTTTCTCCCCATGGTCCTCACTCACCTTTGCTCAAACTATGCTGTTCCTCAAACACTCTGGGGCTTACCATGAATGGGCCCTACAACCTTCCTGTTTGCTTTGCATCCACCCAGGGTGCTCTTCCCACACATGGCCATGTGGTTATCTGTCTTCAAGTGTCTGCTCAGGCAGCCTGTGCGGTTGGAATGAGACTTTCTCATTGAATGACTCCTTGGTCCTCCCCCCTAGTGGGGGGCGCTGTCTGCCTTGTCGCAGGAAGTACGTCAACTGGAGGCGGGCTTTGAGAGTTTGAAGACTCATGCCATTTTGAGTTTGTTCTCACTGCTTCCTGTTTGCTGTTTAAGACAGGAGCTATCAGCTTGCCACCATTTTTCCCACCATGATGGTGATGGACTCTTGTGCCTCCGAAAGTGTAAGCCCAAAGAAACCCTTCCTTCTATATGTTGTCTTGGCTCTACACACACTGACAGTAAGGCCCTGATACTGAAGACAGCACATACTCAACTCACAGAACACTGGGAATTCCAGCTGGTGCCTACCTAGAGCCTTCACCCCTATGGACAAGTATTCACAGTACTGGAAGGTAGTCCTCATGCTACCAAAGGAGAGCAATAAACACCAAACAGTTACAAACCCTTTGATCTACAAGAGTGACTTTCCTGCCTGCAAGATATGCTGGTATATTAGTAGCCCCAAACTTCTAAGTGCTCTAAATCACAGAGCCATCTCTCCAGCCCCCAGGAAAAATTGTTTTTAAAGTATTTTAAATACAAGAGAATCTCCTAGTAGCGTGACTTAAACATCCCAAAGTTCAATGAAATCAGATCATGACCCTGAATGAGAGTAAGCTTTCATTTTCTCCTGGTGAGAGAGAGTTCAGAACGAACACTGAAACTCTGATAGTTAGGACACGCTTCAGAAAGGAAGGCTAGAGAGAAGCAAGACGATAAAAGGCAGACTTTCCTCTTTGGCCCCCAGGCAAAAGCAAGGCACAATGAGACAGGATGGCATGGACACGCCAAGCCTTGTGAAAACAAACAGGGGAGATGCTGGCAGGAAATGCCAAGAGCGCCCTTTTTCCTGGGAATCTTTTTGCTTCCCTTTGGTTTTTTGGGACAGGGTTTCCCAGTAGCTATGGAGCCAGTCCTGGAACTTACCCTGTTCTGGCCCGACCGGAACTTGAGTGTCTCTAGGTGGACGGAGACGGACCCGTGTGTGTGTGTGTGTGTGTGTGTGTGTGTGTGTGTGTGTGTGTGTGTGTGTGTGTATGTGTGTGTGTGTGTGTGTGCGCGCGCGCACGTGTTCAACTTATGGGAGCAGCAGAGATATGTGTGAAAGACTGAATTTTATCCACATTGCCATGCTAACAAATAGAACAATGAGCAGGACCAGAGAAGATGGTCAGGAAAAGAGCTTCGGCTTGGGCATCTGGACACATAATATCCCTATTTGGCACAGCGGGAAACACAGAAAAGACGGTGGATGAGAGAGACAGGTAAGGAACCCAGCTTTGTCAACTTGACTCTCCATGCCAGTGACTTCTGCAATTACAGAAATCAGGAAAGCAGCTAATAGATAAAAAAAAAAACACTAAAGATAAGAAAGACAGCACAAGCCCAGTGTGGTGGTGCAAGTGTTTAATCCCAGGAGGCCAAGGCAGGCAGATCTCTGAGTTCAAGGCCAGCCTGGTTTATATAGTCAGGACAGTATGGGCTAGTAGGAAGACCCTATCTCAAAACAAAGCAAAAACAAATACGGAAAGAAAACAAACAAACAACAACAACAACAACAACAACAAAAAACATCTAAATCTAGAATACTCTACTCACTTCAGGCCAAATAGAAACCAGCACCACTGGACTAAATGCCCCAAATATCATGTATTTTAGATATCTTCAACAGCTACTTAGTCACATGTCTTCCACAGACCTTTAATATCTGTTAGTATCCAGGCTTGGATAGATGAAGTTGAAAGCAGGCCCCAAACCTCAGACACCAGAACTTCAGGCCACAAATAATGAGAAAAGGCCATTCAGTGGGCATCTCCAGTCAAGAACACAGGGAGGATCCCTTGATAGGAAAGGAAGGGTCTATACAAGAGAAGCTAAAACTGCAGGAGGTATTTGTCTCTCTTTCTATTGATAGGAGTCCTTGTTCAAACTTAAGGACTTAAGGAAGGCAGCTGATGTGGCGGTTTGAATGAAACTGGCCCCATAAGCTCAGGCGTTTGGACACTTAGAGCCCAGTTGGTGGCGCTGTTGAGAAGATGGGGCCTTGCTAGAGGACCTCTGCTGCTTGGGGTGAGCTCTGAGGGTATATAATATAGCCCCTCCCGCTTCCAGTTCTCTCTGCCTCCCGCTTTACATTTGCTGTAGAGTCTGTGGTGGCCTCTCTGCTTCCTGGCTCCTGCCGGCATGCCTGCCACTTACTGGCATGCTTCTCTACCACGATGGACCCATCATCATTCTAGAATTGCAAGCCCAAATCAACTCACTCTTGTAGAAGTTGCTGTGGTAATGGTGTTTAAGCAGAGCAACAGAAAACTAAATAATACAACTAGTATT
Source organism: Bramus lutescens (assembly GCA_001685075.1). Lineage (NCBI taxonomy): Eukaryota > Metazoa > Chordata > Mammalia > Rodentia > Cricetidae > Bramus > Bramus lutescens. The sequence continues at coordinate 149,583 of LOEQ01001880.1, forward strand.
CCTTTTTTGTTTATTTTTGCTTTGAGACAGTCTCCCTGTGTAACCCTGGCTGGCTGAGAATTTACAGTGTAGATCAGGCTGGCCTTAAGCTCACAGAGATCTGCCTGCCTCTACCCTGAGGCTACCTCCAAGTGCTAGGATTAAAGGAAAGCATTACTATATACAGCCACAACTAGTATTTCTTGACTAGCCACCATCAGATAGATTCTGCACTAGATACAACTTATTTACACTCACTGGAAGATCAAAAGACATAAGCTGTGTTGTTTAGTTTGCGACTTATTTGTTGAGACAAATTCTCTCTGAACTGGCAGCTCTGTCTTAGTTTCCTATGTGTTGCCAGGGCCCCCAGCTTTGTTTATTCATTTTTTAATGAATAATTTATTTTATGTTTTGCCTGCATGTATCTGTGCAAGGGTGCTGAATCTTCTGGAACTAGAATTACAGACAGTTGGAAGCTGCCATGTAGGTGCTAGGACTTGAACCAGGGTCCTCTGGAAGAGCAACCAGTGCTCTTAACCACTGAACCATCTCTTCAGCCCTCGATTTTTTTTAATAGACCTTAATCTTATTATGGAGTACTCAAGGAAGTGAAGAAAATGCCCTGAATTTTTGAGCTACTTGAAGGCAAAGCCAAGCCCCCAACTTAGTGCTCTCTAGCTCCTGATCCCAAGTTTCTTCCAGCATTTTCTAATGCATTCTCAAGCAATCATGTGAATCTAAAATGAAATAGAGCTACCTTGCGAATACAGACCTGAGAATTTTCAGAGGTAATACGCACCTTGGAAAATGTACAGACAGGTATAATTTCTGCCTTTGAATAATATACCAGAAAGAGAGAAGAAGAAAATTATCCATATTCATGGGGAAGCACACTAAACCCAATGTAAAGGCACAGAGTCTGGGAAGAGAGACGCCAGGCTGAGGAAGAAGAAAGGGATAGGAAATCCCCCAAGGAGCTGACATCTAAGAAGCTGATATAGGAAGGCTGGGTCTTTGCAAAGCAGTGGTAGGGAAGGGCCGCCGACTGGGAGGACAAAGTGCAAGCAAGTATGAGCTGAAGAGGAAAAAAAAAGTAAGGAGCGGGTCTAGACTGACTGGTCACCAGGCACGGGGAAGGAAGCAAGGTCAGAGAAAGCGGGACAGCAATTACAGAGCCACTGAAGGTTTGTGTACAAGGACAAAGGGGCAATATGAAAAATACCCTCTTTAAGAAAGAAGATTAAGGGAAGAAGAGGGGAGGCAGAAAACAGATGCAATGGCCTACTGGAGAGGTGTGAGGGTGGGAAGCGGGGAATGGGAGGAGGAAACGGGAAACACTGGCCAAAGAGTTCCTATGGAAGACAGGTCCTTTGCAGTGGCAGGAGATTCATGGCAGGGGCAATGAATGGCATTAGCAACAGCGGTGCCTTTATCATTTGAGAAATTTTGTTGTTTGGTTTGTCTTTTCTTTCATTTCTTGTTCTTTTTTCCTTTTTTTTCTTTTATTTGCTTTTATTTTTGGTTTTTCAAGACAGGGTTTCTCTGAATGACAGCCCTAGCTGCCCTGGAATGAGCTCTTGTACACCAGGCTGGCCTTGAACTCGCAGAGCTGCACAGGCCACCACTGCCCAGCTGTTGCTTAGTTTTTGAGACAGGGTTTTCTCTATGTAGCCCTGGCGGTCCTCAAACTCACTCTGTAGACCAGGCTGGCCACAGATTCATCTGTCTCTGCCTCCTGAGTGCTGGAAAAAATGCGTGCACCACCACCACCCGGCTTTGTTGGTTTTAATTTGGGAATTTTAAAATGGGATTTGTGGAGGGCAGTGAGAGAAACAGTGAGGTAGCACACAGAAGGGTGGAGACAAACCAGCCTTGAGTACTGGGGGACAGACAGTCTGATGGAGGATTCCCAGCATACAGTTGAAAATGTGAGACTGAGTCAGGCAGTGGTGGTGCACATCTTTAATCCTAGCACTTGGGAGGCAGAGGCAGGTGGATCTCTGTGAGTTCAAGGCCAGCCTGGTCTACAGAGCAAGTTCCAGGACTGTCAGGGCTACTCGGAGAAACCCTGTATCTAAGAAACAAAAACAAACAAACAAAAAGAAAATGTGAGACTAGATTTCAGGGGATATGAACCAAAAGTAGAGTCAAAAAGGGACATGAAAAGGCTCAAATTTGGAGAATAGTTACCCTCAGGAAGACAAGAAGTATGTTAGAAACAGCCAAGTAGGTTACCAGGTAACAGAAGCCAAGGAAAGAAAATGAGGAGGGGGGTGGCTTCCCAGTTCTCCAGACAGCCTAAGAGTCCTCATTCCTGACTTAACTTTATAACTAGACAGAGGTTCTCAGTTCCAGTTTGGAAGTTTAAAAGTAGTTATTACAGACCAAAGTACACAAAGATGTTCATTACATAGGCATTTATAATAGTGAAAAATCATTCCACTATTTTGAACTCTAAATGTTCAAAAATTAACTAAATTTAATATAGCCATAATTCAGATTCTCTTGCTCTCCCTCTTTCCCAACCACCCTTGTAGCGAAAGGGGAGTGGGCCTGCTTTTTGTCCGGCCCAGCTCCTGCATGGCTAGCTTATACCCAGAAATAACAACACACAAATTGTATTCATTTAAACACTGCCTGGCCC
>LOEQ01001880.1:159757-173921 GCA_001685075.1 Bramus lutescens
GGCATGCAAGCATACATGGAAGGAATGTTATATACATAATAAATAAATAAATTTTAAAAGATTAAAAAAACAGAACAGGAAAAAATATTATTGTTGATAGTATCTTCTGAAGGCAAGCAGGCTGGACAGCCATTACAATCCCCAAAGGTTCCGTATAATATTGCCAAATAGTTTAAAGGCGCATGCCTTAGGAGACAGTGGCAGACACCTCCCACATAGGTCCAGAGGGAGTGGAGGAATGTACTGGACAAGGAGGACATCCTGTGCGCACACACAATTTTGCAACTAGTCAAAGTAAACAGAGGTCACATGGCCAACAGAAAGTCAGCCAGCCCAGCAAACCCAAGCAAGAGCTGCCACAGGCCCTAGCTACTAGAGAGCTAGAAATTTCCAGGCGTGAGGGGCCCTGAGAGTGTGTGTTCTAAACTGTTGATGGCAGGCAGTCCCTACCTTGGTCCTGTGTTTAGCTGTCAGCCCATAGAGTCTCATTAGAGCACACAGTGCAGGAACTCTTAGCACCCTCATCTTCTGTATTTCTCAAATCCAAATCTAGCAACCCAACTTCCTCACCATTATCTAACGAGAATGCTGTTATTGTTATCATTAGCTACCCCTTACAGAGGAGGATTTCAACCTCCACTGGTCCTGATTTTCTATTTAGTACTTGGTAATGTCACCTCTACTCCCACAAAGTGAGATGGACTTTATGGAGGATAAAACCTGCCATCGTTTATGGATGATAAAGACCAAGTCTGCAAACTTCTGAGATGTCCCGTAAGATGGTTAGGACTCAGTGGTTTCAGTGGTCATGGCAGAAACATCACCTACTTAAAACAGTGCCCTTGCTATGTCATGGTGCTACAACACTTGGCCTGGGAAGGGCTTCGGAGAGCTCTCTCACACCTGTTGCTTCTGAAGAGAGGCACCGAGGGTCAGAGAATTTACACTTCTAGCCTTATGTATGCTAAGACAGGCAGGGCCTAGCCTGCACCCTAGCCATTCAAGATTCTAAGAATTAAGTGGACTACGAAATGAGGGCTGGCTGTAGGTTTTGTAGAAGGTACTCATAAGTGCACATGTAAGGGGTTATTTGGGAAGGACATTCCATCAGCCTGTAATAACCCTTTTTCCTCGCCTTGTCTGAAAATAAAAATACCTAAAGCTATTAATAGCCATCAGTAGTTGAGTGTATATTTCTAAGTAAAATGAGAACCTGTCTTTTCCTAACCTAGCAATTATATCCTATTGGTATAATGAAAACTTCCTGTAGACAGCATTATCTTCCGTGCTAGGACTAAAAGCTCAAAGCCCAATGAATGCTACACAAGGGCTCTGTAATAAACTACACTCACCCATCTCTCATTTTTCTCTGATTCCCTTAGTGATGTGTGTGTGTGTGTGTATGTGCGTGTGTGTCATCTCAGCCCTGGGGGGAGTTAACCGATGAGGAGATAGCAGGCCAAGTCACCCAGTTCCTAAGCATCAGCAGCAGGAATTCAACCCCATCCGGTCAGGAAAAGGCTTGTGGTCCTCAGCCTCCAAATGACTCTCCCCACACCCCAGGTCCAGAGCTCATATTGTCCCTAGATCAATACTGCTGTGATAGTCCCATATGAGTTCCCAACGTCGCTGCTCAGTGTTTTCATTAATAAGTTGATAGGTTTCAGTTACCAACATCAACACCCGCTTCCTTTCCTCCCATGTAAACACTCCTTACTTCATGAACTGAAGGTGTGGGAGGCGTGCATCCGCAGCTAAGAGAATCAAACCTTCTGCTTGGAATTTCAACCTAGGACTACAGAATGCCACAACTGGAGAAGACCCTTATTCTCACTTCTTCAGTTTCTCACTCAGATCCCAAAATCTGAAAGATGAGTTCTCAGGGGAAAGTGGCTCCTTAATGCAGAAACTAACACACACCAGAATGTGTGCGGAGCTGATCACATTGTGTGTGTCTGTTGATGACATGAGCGTGGTCAAGTAGAGGACCATAATGCCTCAGACTCAGAGGAAAGGCAAAGCTTTCCTTGGGTCAAACTCAGGAAATGGCAAAGTCTTCCCCGGTCCACGTATGGATGTTGACACTGTGTGCAGAACACGTCCACAATGGCTTCCTCCTCTCTATTTACAGCCTGAGACTGCTTCTGTCCAGAGACCTCCTGCCAAGATTACTTAACCCTGCCTCCTGCCTCAGCTGTATATACTAACCCTGCTCCTGCCTCAGCTGAATATACTAACCCTGCTCCTGCCTCAGCTGTATATACTAACCCTGCCTCCTGCCTCAGCTGGATATACTAACCCTGCCTCTTGCCTCAGCTGGATATACTAACCCTGCCTCTTGCCTCAGCTGAATATACTAACCCTGCCTCCTGCCTCAGCTAGATATACTAACCCTGCTCCTGCCTCAGCTGAATATACTAACCCTGCCTCAGCTGGATATACTAACCCTGCCTCAGCTGGATATACTAACCCTGCTTCCTGCCTCAGCCGTATATACTAACCCTGCCCCCTGCCTCAGCTGTATATACTAACCCAGCCTCCTGTCTCAGTTGTATATACTAACCCTGCCTCGTCTAGTCAGAAGTATGAAAGACAGGCACTGAATCTCCACGTTGCTGCTACTATTGATGCATTGGAGCCCACGACCTATTGGATCCCAACTTTTCTGTCTGTCATTTCTTCATTCCCTTGTTGCTTCAATTCAGTCAATCCCTAAGTCTTGCAGAGTACAACGCCCAAGGTGTCTGATGGGTACCCCAGGAGCTGGTATCCTCACCTGCAAAACTGCAAGTGACATTGCCCCATGTTCTTGGTCCCTCCCCTTACAGGGCTTCTCTGTGTAACACTGGATGTCCTGGAACTCACTTTGTAGACCAGGCTGGCCTCAAACTCAGGGATTTGTCTGCCTCTGTCTCCCAAGTGCTGGGATTAAAGGCATGTGCCACCAGGCCCAGCTGCTGGGCACATTGGAAAGCACACTTTCTGGGGCTGGGAATGTAGTTCAGTGTAAGAGTGTGTGGAAGGACCTGAGTTCAATTCCCAGTAACAGACAGACAGAGACAGGAAGAAAGAAGGAAGGGGGGGGGGCTTAGAGCATACTTTCTCTGCTGATTAGAAGACAAGATAAAGGTCTACCAACTTGCCCTTTCTCACAGTTTTTTTTTTGATAAATTACTTCCTTGAGGGTACTTCTAATGTTAGATTATATTCAGAAATAATACTATTCAAGTCCTACTTCAAAGGATAAAGATTAATTCACAAGGAACATTTTCTCTCTACCTCTTTGCAGAGGCAGGGAGATTAGGAGTGCAAGGCCCAGCTCATCTACCTAGTGAGTTTAGTTTAGCCAGGAATACATAAGTTCCTGTGTCAAAAGCAAACAACAGACATACACATTGGCAAAATACCCATATTCATAAAGTAAAATAAATACATCTTTAATTTTTTCTTTTTTATCTTTAAATTTTTAAAAAATAATGAATATGTTTTATACATGTATATAAATATGTATATATGTAATTTACTTGATTGATCCTAAAATAGGATATCACACGCATACACACAATTGTACCAGGTGCTTTCTGCAGCATTTCCACAAACATTCCTCACACTGAAGCTTCAGAAAACAATCTTAGTCTTTTTCTCTTTATTTTATCTTTAATTGTGTATATGGGTCTATGCACATGAGTGCAGATGCTCAGAGGCCAGAGAAGTTGAATACCCTTGGAGCTGGAGTTACAAGGATTGTGCACTGCCTGACATGGGTGCTGGGAGTCAAACTTGCATCCTTGGCAAGGGCAGTCCATGCCTTTGACCCCTGAGCCATCACTCCAGTCCCCCAAATCTTAATCTTTAAGAGCTGCATCGCTCCTGCCCCTTTCCAACACGGCACAGGAGTCATTGTTTTATTGCTCTGATAAACTCTTCCCTAGTCAGGCATAGCTTGCTTCACTGACTCCAAAATTTTAAAGTGGTTATCTCTATTCTGTATGTATTCTGACAGAATAGGATATCCTGTAGAGAGATGGGTGTTTAACGTGTTTGTGTACATTTCTCATCTTCAGAAGGCTGATGACTCTGTGCCTTCCAATGAGAACAGATGGGCTTCTCAGATGGGCTTCCCCTGATCAAACTGGAAATGAGCATGGATGTCATGTCGCTGGCACAGCCAAGCTCCATTCCCACCACAGCACCCATCACACTGGCATTTGTGTGTGCACTTGCACTCGTCCCAGCTTCAGTGGAGGTGCACTAGAGGAAGAGACTCATGCTCTGTTTACTGCTGTATCTTAGGGCTGAGAGAAACACATAGTATAAAATAGTGTTCGAAAATGCTTGCTTAATAACCATATAATCCTAACACAATGGATGCTGAAATGCATCCCTTCCTGAAGTTCTGGGTTTCCATTCTCTCTCTCTCTCTCTCTCTCTCTCTCTCTCTCTCTCTCTCTCTCTCTTTCACACACACACACACACATCCCAAGTCACTCTCTCTCTCTGTTCACACACACACACACACACCAAGTCACTCTCTCTCTCTCTCATTCACAAACACACACACCCCAAGTCACTCTCCCTCTTTCTCTCTGTCTCTCTCGTTCACACACACACACCCCAAGTCTCTGTCTCTCTCTCTTTCTCACACACACACACACACACACACTCACACAGAGAGAGAGAGTACACTAGAATGTATCTGTATGTGTTATAAAAAGCAAAATAAAATATGATCCAATCTAAAACTAGCTCTATACCTGCAAGAGCAAAACCAGAGCATGAACCCTCCTTCATGTGTATGAAGTTGGTGGATTGGACTGCACTCGAGGACATAATCTAGGAAGGAACCAAGGGGCTTTGAAATACCATCCAAAAATTTCTCTTCCACTGAGAGTGGTTTCACTCTTGCTCAGATCACAGAAATCAGATCTCTGACTTTATGCCTCTACCATAATATCAGCTCTTCCCCAGAGATTTCTCCTTTTATCTGTGAGCTCATATTTTCCCCTTTTATCCGTCAACTGTATTGTCAGATCATTAAACTCAGTGGACAATGAGCAAGTGTGTGATGAGCTCATTGCTAGCTGAGCTCACTCATGCAGTAATTTGCTTGATGAGTGGTTACATTGCTAACTTGATGAGTGGTTACATTGCTAACTTGATGAGTGTCTTACATTGCTAACTTGAGTGTGTTACATTGCTAACTTGATGAGCATGCTACATAGCTAACTTGATGAGTGTCTTACATTGCTAACTTGATTAGCGTATTACATTGCTAACTTGATGAATGTACTACATTGCTAACTTGAGTGTGTTACATTGCTAACTTGATGAGCGTGTTGCATTGCTTAACTTGAGTGTGTTACTATGCTAACTGGATGAGCGTGTTACATTGGTAATCACATCTAGCAAAAAAAAGTCTTTAGCACAAGCTTACCTGTCATTCCGAAAGATCTTTGGTAAATACCTCTTGGGAAACCACATGGCCAAAGCACACATCAGAACCCAAAGGATGGCAAGTTCATCGAGCATCTGACCCAGGAAACTGAGAGTTGCATGGAAGTAGACAGATCCAATTCCTAGAAATGATCACGGCCAACAAAAAGCAATTCAGAACAGACTCACACAGACATCCGGGTGCCATCAGAACCACCAGAGTGCTCTAACTCTCAGGGAGGGGACTCAAGAGGTCAGGCTTGCAGGCCTGGAGGCTAGAAAGGAGGTTTCAAGCTGGGCTCAAACGTCAGCATATCACAACAGAAAGAATTCCACAGCCAAGCACACTCTGTCTCCATCCTCTGAACCTTCACGATAACAGGCAGTAAATAAAAGTCAACGCTATCTCCCTGTTAAGAATTCCCAAACTGCCGGAGAGGAAATGGAAATCACACAAATATTTCACCGAACAATGAGGGACCTAACGTCTAAATATTTTTCTTTCTTTAAGTCCATTGGAACCACATCTCATCAGACTTCAATTGTTTCAGAGGTTCTTCAGAAGTTCTCAGAAAACCACGCTGGCACGCCACCAGTGGCTGTTCACAGATGCTGAGTGCCGGTCTGTGATTATCAAGCCAAGTCCTTTTGGCATCAGCGGAGCAATGGCTAAGACGTCAGAGTGACTTTGGTTTACAAAACATTATGTTCAAAAGGGACAGGAAACATTCGGGGGTCCCACTTCCTCCCTTTCAGTCCCTGCTCCCACATGACTCCACTTACCCACTACAACTAGGAGAGTCCATATCAAGTAGATGCCGCTGTTGAAGCACGTCGCATACTGGCGGAACAGGCACATGCAGATGGGTGGTAAAATGAAAAACAAGACGTTGCTGATCTGGAAGGGAGATGAATAGTAAGTAAAAGCATAAAGAATGCTTGTTCCAAGCGTGTCCTTTGCAAAACAGAGTGAATGTGTCCATGCATCTTGTGCAAGCTCTGCAGTTTTTAAATTGAAGACACGCAGTGGAGGTAAAACAGACCATCTTAAGAAGTCCACGCAGGGGGCTCCTTGTCTCTTTTGATCATAGCAGCAACTGTAAGCAGCCCCGTCAAGACTAGAGGTGGTACAGCTCAGTGGTCGAGCCCTGGCCTAGCATCAAAGCCTGGGGTCAATTCACAGTGTCAGGAGGGAGAAGAACATGAATACTTTGATCTATGAAAAGTTCCAAAACTCCTTGCCTGATTCAAAGAGCCGGTAACTCTTGCTTTCTGCACGAGGACAGCACTCTTTCTTGCAGGGCCTCTAAGTCACAATATCAGTTTTCTCATCCCAATCAAAACCTATCCTTCAAAGAAAATCAAGTTTGTATGCTTCTACCCAACTTTGAAGCAAGATTGTTTGACTGGGCGTGGTGGTGCAGGCTCGTGACACCAGCGCTGGGTCTGAGGCAGGAGGATAGGGAGTTCAAGGATAGATTCAGGCATGTGAGGAGCCTGGGCGATGAGAAACTCTGCCCCCCACCACACCATCTCCCAGNTCTCCCAGCCTGCCCCCCCCACCTGTACTCCAAAAAAAGGAAAGAAAATTGTATTTAGCTTGCAAATTTTATCTGCGCTTAAACCTATTATGTCTCTAGGAAGCACTCAACTGTTTAAAAAATAATAATAATGTTTATCTAATGTAATATAAAATAAATATTATTGCCTGAATATGTAATCACTATTAAAATATCATTAGTTTAGCAAGGTAGCCTATACCCATATCCCAACTTCTTGGGAAGTTGAGCCTGGAGGACCGTGAATTGGATTAGTTGAATGTAGGCAAACAAATAAGTAAATAAATAAACAAGCAAACCAGGGCCTGGAGAGATGGCTCAGCAATTGAAAGCACAGGCTGCTCTTTTGGACAACCTGGGTTTGATCCCCAGAACCCATGTGGGGGTTCACAACCTTCACTCCAGCTCCAGGGGATCTGATGCCCTCTCCTGGCCTCCACACACATTACGTGTGGTGCTCAGACAAACATGCAAGCAAAAACACCTGTGCATATAAAATAAAATAAATCTTAATAAAAAAGAAAAAACAGTATTAATAAAAATGGTGATGAAATATTGTATATTCTTTGGTTCACAACCAGGCTTTTAAACCCAGTGTAAATTTCACACTTAGAGCAAATCTCAGTTTGTGATAGTCACATCTCCTTGTGCTCAGAAGACAGAATATAAAACACAGTTCTCCAACCTCACTCTAAGTCTGAAGAGCTGGAAATACATCTCAGTAAGATTTGCCCTGGCTTAAATCAACAGAATCACCACCACCACTGAACCCTCNGATAAAAAGGAAGAAGAGGGGAGGGGGAGTTGGAGGATGGGAAGACAGAAAGAAAAGAGCAGGAGCAGCAGCTGAGAGACAATGCCCTCACCAGAATACAACTGACTTACTCCTCTGTCTTGTGTCTGCAGCCTCTAGAACTCACTGTGAGAACCTTCTGATGTATAAACGACTGGGTTTAAAATATTTCCTATAGGAGCAGGACCGGATTTGGTACTGGTGGCTTGGTAATTCTACATTCAATAGCAGGCTTTTGAGACTTTTTGCTTTGTCTTACAGTCCTACCAGCGAGGTACAAGGGTTCTGATTCTCACTGAAACATAGTATATCCTGCTGTTTGTTTCTAAAGCAAGGCCATTCTTAGAAGGCATACAATGGTGGAGACATTCAGCTTGCTTTTCCTTCCTTCCTTTCTTTCTTTCTTTCCTTCCTTCCTTCCTTCCTTCCTTCCTTTCTTTCTTTCTTTCTTCCTTCGTTCCTTCCTTTCTTTTCTTTCCTTCTCTCCTTTTTATTTATTTTTATCTCATGTGCATTGGTGTTTTGCCTGCACATATGTCTGTGTGAAGGTGTTAGATCCCCTGGAGTTACCGACAGTTGTCAGCTGTCACATGGGTGCTGGGAATTGAACTGGGTCGTCTGGAAGAGCAGCCAGTGCTCTCAATCACTGAGCTATCTCTCCTGTTTGACATTCAGTTCCTAAGCATCATCTCCAGTGGCTGAAAGAGGAGCTCTTGGTCCCCGCCCTTGCAGGCAGAATGTAAAGATAACATCTAAGTCTAAATGGGCTTTAGCCTGAAGGTGAGGTGGGAGGACCACATCAAAAGCAAAACAAGTGACTCAGCAGTTAAGAACACGTGTTGTTCCTGCAGAGACCAGGGTTCACAGCACCCACATTAGCTGATTCTTACAGATGCCTGGAACTCCAGCTCCAAGGAATACCACGCCTCTGACCTCAGAAGGCACTACACTCACACACACACACACACTCACACACACACATACCACATACACACCACACACACACACATACACACACACACACACACACACACACACACACACACACTTAAGAATAATAAAAAGAAGCCAAGAGAGATGGCTCAGGGGGTTAAGAGCACTTGCTGCTTTTATGGAGGATCCAGGTTTAGTTCCCAGAAGCCATGTGACAGTTCACAACTGTCCATAACTCCAGTTCCAGGTGATTCAACACTATCCTCTGACTTCCTCAAGCACTAGACATGTAGACATACACACATGGAAACAAAACAGTCACACATATGATATAGAACAAATTAATCTTCAAAAAACAGTAATAAAAAACAAATACCTTTTTTGCTTGTTTGTATGATTTTTGAGAAAGGGTTTTTCTGTGTAATAACCTTGCTGTCTGTCCTAAAGCTTGCTTTGTAGATCAGGCTGGCCTTGAGCTCACAGAGATCCACCAGCCTCTGCTGCCCAAGTGCTGGGATTAAAGGCATGCGCCACTGGGGTAGATTGAATGTGACTGGCCCCCATAATCTCATTGGAAGTGGTACTATTAGGAGGTGTGGCTTTGTTGGAGTGGGTATGACCTCCTTGGAGGTCACTGCAGGGGTGGGCTTTAAGATTTCCTATGCTGAGGATACCAACCAGTGTGACAGTCGACTTCCTGTTGCCTACAAGATGTTGGACTCTCAGCTACTCCAGCATCACATCTGCCTGCATGCAGCCATGCACCCCATCATGATGATAAAAGACTGAGCCTCTGAAACTGTAAGCGAGCCACCCCAATTAAAATTTTTTTTAGGAGTTGCCATGGTCAGCCAGGCCTTCCTTTGCTACAGCTTGAATTAACAGCCGGCCTGGGCAACTTAGTGAGACCATGTCTCAAAATTTAAAAATCCGAAGAGCAAGGTGTGACCACCCCTGTTGGCTAAGCCAGAAAGGTGACTTAGGTGCTGGAACAAAGGAGCCGCGGAGATACCTGAACTTGGATGTAGACTACAGAGCAGAAGGGCCTACCCCCATATCTCAGAAGCCACGCTGGTCACATCCCAATAAAATGTGTCATGGCAGGGGCTGGGGAGATGGCTTAGTCAGTGAAGTGCTTGCCACACGTGCATGAGGACTTAAGTCTGGAAACCCAGCTCTCCAGCTCCCATGCAAAAAGCTGCCTTGGATGCTTTAATGCAAGCGAATGCAGGGGAGGCAGAGACAAGTGGGGTTTTCAGGCTCGCTTACCAGAGAGTGTTGCCAAATCAGTGAGCTCCAGTTCCCACCAGAGACCACATCACAAACAATGAAGGAGAAAGGGATTAAGGGCAACAGACAACTTCAAATGCTGGCTTCCATACACAAGTAAACACACTTGTACATGCACAAATGCCACTCACACATACAGAAAGAGAGGGGCAAAAAGTGTTAGCAAAACCCAGAACTTAGGCACCCCTTGGAGGTGATACGGTTTTTGGAAAGGAAAGAAAGAATGGGAAAGAAAAGAGGATAATAAAACAAGAGAACAGAATCTTCATGTGTGATTGATGACCTTGAATGAAACTGAATAAATGTTCTCAGAGGTCCCAGAACCAATTCTCATTTATAAGAAGCAATTGAACTGGACGGTGGTAGCCCACAGTTTTGATCCCAGCACTCAGGAGGTAGAGGCACTCAGATCTTTGTTGAGTTCAAGAACAGGGCTACAGAGCAAGTTCCAGGACAACTATGGATACACAGAGAAACCCTGTCTCAAAAAGAAAAAAAGAAAGAAACAAAGAAACAAAGGAGGGAGGGGAAAGGAGGGAGAAGTAGATGAAGATGAGGGACAGAAGAGATGACTCAGTGGTTACCCAGAGTTCGATTTCCAGCTTGCTACTCACAAGGATCTGAAACTCCAGCTCCAAGGGCTCTAACACCCAGTTCTGACTTCCATGAGCACAAGGCATGCATGATGCATGTGGTGCACAAATATAAGTGCGGGCAAAATACTCAGACACATATTTTTTGAAATTGTATACAGAATAACTTTTTTAAAACCATGATATTTAAAAAGAAAAAGAAGTCAGGGTTAGGGCTATAGCTCAGTGGTACAGCACTACCCTAGCTTGCAGGAGTCCTGGGTTCAATCCCCAATGCCTGGGGGAAAAAAAGGTCAATGTGGAATGGGGCTTACCTTACCTACTGCATACACACAAGTTTCTGTTCATGCTATGAGCACAGCTTCTCACTTCTCGTGAGGCTGGAGGAATGACTTGGTGACTATGAGCACTGGCTGCTCTTCCAGAGGTCTTGAGTTCAATTCTAAGCAACCACAAGGTGGCTCACAACCATTTATAGTGGGATCGGATGTCCTCAAGCAACTTGAAGGGACACATGCAGATAGAGCACTCATAAGACCATGGGGCCCTTCCAAAGCCATCCCTTGCTTTAAGGGGCTATGAAGACCCAGAAGGTTCCCTCACTGCTACTCCCAGGTTTCACCTCCAACTGGGCCACTCGCATCTGGACTTCCACTTTTTCCTTCCCTAAGAACAGTGAACTATGCTCACACTCCCATCACATGATTTAAACTTGAGTTTCATTCGGCAGGGGAAAAAGTAGATGAAATGGGAGAAGGTGAAGGGGGAGCAGAGAGAGAGAAGGAATAGAAAAATCGAATTGCGGCTTAATCATTTTCCCTCATGTTCATGGGCAAGCACTCCCTCTCAGAAACATCTTAAGAGTTAAAAACTCCTTTCTACCCTTCTCCCTGGAAAGAAGTCCTGCTCTGGATGCAAACCCTCCATCTGCTTCTTTGCATCATAAGAAGGAGCACAGACGGGTCCCACACAGCAGCACCGTCATTCTGAGAAACTTTTCATCTTAGTGAACGTGGATTTGCCGACTACTCTTCGCGGCCGGAGAGAGCAAGAGGGTTTCGTTGCTGTTTTGTCTTGTGTACTCATCTGTTCAGGGGAAGGAGCACCAATTTAGAGTCTCCTTTACAACGCTGGGAAATATAATAATACACTTGGGGGTGTGTCTGCTTGTCTGTGGTAGGATCTCAGGTACTGCGGGTTGGTCTTAAACTCACTAGGTAGCCAAGGATAACCTTAAACTCCTGATCGTCCGCCTCTACCTACCAAGTACCGTGATTACTGGTGTGCACGACATGGCCTGCTCTGCCATGCATCCTGACTTTCACTCCAGTGTGTCTCTGTCCCCTGAAGGCCTAGCAATAGCTCTTGCTTTAGCCAAGGGCGACTATGCCTGGCAAGCTGTCCATTACATGGCTCCACAGATTCATATTACCACAAGTAAGGCACACGCCTGTCACACATGAATGTGTTCATATGCTTTTCACGAGGACACGAGGTCATTTACTGTGCCTGTAGTAAAATCATGACACTTCAACATTATTATTTATTATTTATTGTATTTTCTAAATACAATAATACAATACAATTTGAGAAGGATCTCACAGGGTAGTCCAGGCTGGTCTCAAGCCATCACAAGCAGCTGCTTCAGCCTTTCAAATGCTGGGACTATAGGCCTTTTCCACCACCGCGCAGTATTTTTAAGGTCACATAAACACCATTCTGATCCATGCTCCCTACTAAGTCTAAAAATCACATTTTTTGAAAACTACTTAACAGCCTACCTACCAAGGCCTGCTGGCTGCCACTATTCCTTTAAAAGGCACCGATATATGGAGAGGAAAAGCTAAATTAGAGGGTGACCGTTCTCAAAACAAAAAGAGGAAGGAATACCAAAATAAATACGGAAAGACAAATGAGTTATGGCTAAAGACAGACTCTGCGGCTCCATCTCAACTGAGAAACAAGCTCTCATTCAAAACAATGAGGGTCTCTAGAGTTGTATGAAAGTTCAGCTAAAGGGAGATTGTTTTAAGGTCATT
This sequence comes from Bramus lutescens, assembly GCA_001685075.1. NCBI lineage: Eukaryota > Metazoa > Chordata > Mammalia > Rodentia > Cricetidae > Bramus > Bramus lutescens. The sequence continues at coordinate 172,398 of LOEQ01001880.1, forward strand.
GCTGCGTTATCCCTTGAAGACTGGTTTGTTCCTTGTCCACAAACTTTTTTTTTTAAACTAAGGAAAACTACAACTTCAAAACGCATTGATTGCTTCCTTTAAGAGTTTCTTATTCTGTGGATTCCTATCTAGCATTTGTTCCAAAGTCATCTCACAGACACACTGTGTTCTCATTCTGATGCATTGGAGAGAGCCTTTCCCATAGAAGCAGGGAGTGCAGACAAAGGCATGGGCAGGAAGCTTGCTGAGCATAGGTTTGAGAGCAGCCTTGGACTCCCACCCTGGCTAAGTGTACTGTCTGTGCCTCCTGCTTGTCTGCAGAGTCCTAGGCCTCCACTGCACTGTCCCACTCCTGCCTGTGGGTGGCCTGTGGTTTCCCAGGGACTTGGGGTCTTCCAGAGCACAGGACTTCCATTTGCAAAAATCAAGAAAATTGGACAGGACAGATGCATGCTGCCACACCAAAGGACCTGAGTTCTACCCTAAACCCAAATGGTAGAAGGAAAGAACTGACCCCCACAAGTTGCCCTGTGCCTTCCATATGTACACAACCACACACACGCACACACGCACACACACATACACACACACACACACAGACACCTTAATAAATAGGGCTAGAGATCTAGCTCAGCAGCTAAGAGTGCTGGCTGCACTTGCAGAGGACTCAGATTAGGTTCCCAGCACCACAAAGCAGATCACAATCTTGGTAACTCCAGTTCCAGGGGGATCTGATGCCTTCTTCTGGCCTCCATGATTACTGCATATACATGGTATACATACATACATACATACATACATACATACATACATACATACATACATACATACATACATACATAGAAACAAGCATTCATATACATAAAATAAAATATAAAGAAATTAAAATAAGAGGCTGGAGAGATGGCTTAGTGGTTAAGAGCATTGCCTGCTCTTCCAGAGGTTCTGTGTTCAATTTCCAGCAACCACATGGTGGCTTACAACCATCTGTAATGAGGTCTGGTGCCCTTGTATACATAATAAATAAGTAATATTAAAAAAGAAAGAAATTAAAATAAGTAAGCAGAAATGTTTTTTAAATTAATTAAAATTATCAAGCAAAATACTTAGAATCAGTTTGGTCCCCCTACTCAGATGCCTGCTTGCAACCCCCCTCCCAGCCCCACAACACCTCAGCAACTTGTATGCATCACTATTATGAGCCCCAAAGCCCAGTGACTATTTCCAGATCTGGTTTCTGGGACAGGCACACGGCAATAAATGCTTACTCAGGCCACCTACCAGGCAGATTCTGTCCAACAGAGAGGGGTCCCAGACTTGCGCCCAGAAAGAAAGCTTTCCTTGTTGTGATTGTTGGGTATAGAGGAGGAGGTGAGAAGCCAGGTGCTGATTTCATGCACGTACTTGACTTTAATCAATACCTGTTTATTTCTGTTTCCCGAGTCATTGGTCAGCAAGAGAGCCTTCAAAGGGCACACCCAGTGGTCACAGAGCAGACTCCACTCTTATCCAAAGCAGCCTATG
>LOEQ01001880.1:191453-201567 GCA_001685075.1 Bramus lutescens
CTTTCTTTCCTTTCTTCTTTCTTTCTTTCTTTCTTTCTTTCTTTCTTTCTTTCTCTCTCCTTATTTCTGGTTTTCTTCGGAGACAGGGTTTCTCTGTTCTCTGTAGCTTTGGAGCCTCTCCTAGAACTAGCTTTTGTAGACCAGGCTGGCCTCGAACTCACAGAGATCTGCCTGCCTCTGCCTCCCGAGTGTTGAGATTAAAGGCGTGCGTCACCACCGCCTGGCATTCTTTTTCATTTCTTTATTAGGATTATTTGTGTGTACGAATGTTTTGCCTGCATGTATGTGCACTACACACATGCCTGGTACCCATGGAGGTCAAAGAGGGCATCAGATTCCCTGGAATTGGAGTTACAGATGTTTGTGAGCAAGCATGAGGGTACTGGGAATCAAACTGCTGCAAGAACAGCAAGTGTTATTAATTGCTAAGCCTCTTGTATGTCTTCTTGATAATTATTTTAACTTAGATGAGACAGAATCTCAAAGCAGTTTTAATTCGTATTTCCCTCATGGTAAAGTGTGTTGAATGCTTTAAAAATATTTATTGGCCTCTTATGTTTCTTCAGTATAGGACTGTATTCAGTTCATTTTCCCACTTATTAATTGGAAGACTTATGGTTTTCTCTTTTGTTTATTTTGTTTTTTGGAGACAGGGTTTCTCCGTGTAGCCCTAGCAGTTCTGGTTCTTGCTCTGTATATCAGGCTGGCCTCGAACTCAGAGATCTCCCTGCCTCTGCCTCTGGGATTAAAGGCGTGTGTGGCACCACTGCCAGGCAAGGAAGACTTAGTTTTTCGATGCTTAACTTTTGAAGTTCTTTATACATTGTAGATACTAACCTCTTCCTGACTTAGAGTCAGCCAAACTCTGCCATTCTGTAGGCTGTCTCTGCTCTCTGCTAATAGTCCTTGGCTACGCAGGAAGTGTTAAATTTCATGTCATCCCAACTGTCAGTCCTTAGGTGCTGCTTTCTGTGCTGTCGGGGGCCTTTTCGGAAAGTGCTTGTCCTGTTTTCCTTTAGCAGTCTAACATTTAATTCTTCTATTAATCTCTTTGATGTTTAGTTTATATTGGTCTATAATCTTTTGAAGTGATTTTTATACAAGGTAAAAGATATGGATCTACTTTTGTTATTCTGTTTGTGGCTATCCAGCTACCTATCACCATTTATTGAAAAGGCTTTGTCCCCCCAAAAGTCTGTTTCTGATACCTTTTGAAAAGGAGGCTGGAACTATTTCGGCCATTATCCAATGTTGATGGAGATTGCATTGAATCTGTAGGCTGTTTTCAGAAAGTAGCCATTTTCACACTATTACTTCAGCCAATCCATGAACATGGAATCCATGAGCCTTTCTACCTCCTGGTCTTCTTGGATTTCTCTGACATCCTAAAGTTTTCATTGCAGAGGACTTTCACCTCCTCAGTTTGCTTCTAGCTATTTTTAAAAAGTTATTGTAAATGGGATGTTTTTCCTAATTCAAGTCTTGGCAAGGTTATTCTTGATATCTAGGAAAGTCTCTGATTTTTTATGTTGATTTACCTTCCTGCTACGGAAATACAACAATTATTTTACAGCTTCTTTATAAAGGAGGCAAGGAAGGTCTCGCCAGGGAACAGTAGCTAGAGAAAGTTGCTTAGTCAATGTGGAACTTTTAAAAGTAAAAGATACCCCCGTCGGTGTGGTTTTAGGCTGGTGGGTGGCAGGGGAATGATCTCGACATTTAAATTATGTCCTCCTTTGCTGTATTTAGTTCCCCTTTAAGTTTCTCTGTTATATCTCCCTCCTTTTCCCTGCCTGCCTCTCTGGCATCTTTGCTTCTGTCCTTCCCAGTCATGGAATCAAACCCAGGGCCTCATGCCTGCCTGACAAGCAGTCTTCTAATCAGCTTCAGCTCTCGTCCACCAGCTCACCCCTCCCCCCAAATTTTGTACTTTTTATTTTGAACAAAGTCTTTCTTACTCAGACTGACCTTGAACTCACTCCGGAGCTTAGACAGGCCTGAGCTTGTGATCCTCCTGCTTCTGCTTTCCTAGTACTGAGATTCCAGGCTTCTACCATCAAGTCCCTCCTGCCTCTTGATGTGTTTCTTCCTTCATTAGACAAAGTAGTCCCTGTGTTAGGAATATTCCTAACACCCTGAAATCAAAGATCAATACTTTTTATCTAAGAATTTCCTGCCTCTGGCCAGACTGCCTCGAAATAGGTACTAGTACACATTCGTGGAATGATGCTGAGACCTCTCCATGGGGCTGTGCAGCGTCTCTGAACAAATTCAGAAGGTTTGCTCACACCGAGTTCAAGCTTCCATCCCTTCTCTGCAGCAAGGTCAGCTTGGGTTAGGAAGCTTAAGGAAAGATCGCAGAGGCTGTTAAACCTACCTCAGGTAATTGGAAAGGGGAAAGGGGTTACTGCTATCACAAAGGTAGCATGAGCAAAGCCAGCAGCACCAGGATGATGGAGTGATGGTGGTGACAAGCATCTTAGTTACTCTCCTATTGCTGTGACAAACACGATGACCCAGGCAAATTGTACAAGAAGATGCTTAATTGGGATTATGGTTTCAGAGTGTTAGAGTCCATGATGATGGAGCAAAAGGCCTGGGCACAGGAACAGCTGAGAGCTCACATCTTGATCCACAAGTAGGAGGCAGAGACAGAACACTGTGGATGGTTCAAGTCTTTTGAAAGCTCAAAACCTGCCCCTAGTGACACACCTCCCTCCAACAAAGCCATACTTCCTAGTCCTTCCCAAACAGTTCTAGAAACTGGGTTCAAATATTCAAACATAGAGGCAATGGGGGACATTGCCATTCAATCCACCACAGTGAGAAAAGCTAACACACCGATAGCCTATTATGTCCCAAGAACTGAGGTTTCTGTTAGAGAGTAGAGTACTGATCTCTGACAAGAGTGCTACAAAGATGGTATTGTCTTTATTTCGAAGCACATAAAGAACAACAGGTTGCCGGAGGCCATCCAGTTATTAGGCAATGGGGAGTTGGCTCAGGGGGTAAAGTGCTTACTACACAAATATGAGAACCTGAATCTGAACCCCAGCATCTAAATAAGAAGCTGTGTGGAGTGTATGCATCTGTAATCCAAGTACTAGGAAGGCTAGTACTAGGTAGCTCCCTGGAGCTTGCTAGTCCAGCTGAATTGATGAATTCAGGTTCCGTGAGAGACCCTGCTTAAATAATACAGCAACTTCTCAAAAAAAGAAATGAAGAAACAAAGAATGAAATACATGGAACATGGAGCAGAGGCTGCCCTCGTATACTAACTTGATCTCATACAGACGACTCATTCTGGAGCTGGAGAGATAACTCCGCAGTTAGAGCACTTGCTGTTTCAGAAAAAGCAGCAGTTTGCTTCCTAGCACCCATGTTATGTGACTCACATAAGTCTAGGTAGAGAGAACCTGATGCCCCTTCTAGCCTCCAAGGATACCTACAAACATACGCACATGCACACACACACACACACACACACACACACACAGAGAGAGAGAAAATCTTTATATTTAAAAATACTCATTCTTGCATTTTTTCCTGTCATCTCTTCTTCATAGCTACTACTAGATCATTAATAAACTTATAACTGGAGAAGTGGCACAAATGTGCCACACAGACGCTGAGGAACCTGTCTAACTTCATTTTGAAATCAGGAGCCATTATGCTGTATTTTTTTTAAAAAGTCTCACACTGTATACATAATAATTAAATCTCAAAGAAACAAGCTTCTGTTTACTTTGAGAGCTGAGTTGCTCTCTGTTTCCTGGAACCTGCCCTTCCCCAACCCATGACCTTGATTTGTCTTTGAGAATAATACCCTTGCCCTCCGTCCCCCTCACCCCTCCCCAATCACATGGTGTGTGACCACATTTTAAGATCTTTTTGTATTTCTTTATTGCCCCATTGTCTCTCTTCCATAAAACTGCTTGCTTTTACTCCTTAAAAGGGGCCCAAGAGATGGATTCGGGGCTTTTCTCTTTAACCAAGCTTAGGAGTAGCCACCCAGCTCTTGGGTGTATTCCTATTTAAAAAAAAATCAAGTTTGCTTCAAATTTGGCTCAAATTGTGATAGTGGTTAAAAGATTTCTCTGCTTATGCAGTAAGCCAGATCAAGCAGAACTGAAAACGTATAAGAACAGGTTTATTTGAGCAAAGCAATTCCCAGGTGGGTTCTCTAGTCCCAGAGACAGAAGTCAGAGAAGCCACACACCCAAACTAAAGCAGGGAGATCATATAGGTTGTAGGAGAGGGGTAATGATGTGTCTGCCACAAGCTGGGTTTGTGCCCAAGTGTAGTCAAAAGCTGATGGCCACTTTAGATGGGGACTTGGGTGGTTGGCAACTTCAGAGGAGGAAGCTGCCCTAACCCTAACCACCAAGAATGCAGAACTGGGCTTCTTGGCTTCAGAGGCTCTTTGAGTGGCCAGGATTTGGAGAGAGAGACAGGAATGGGGCTTTCTGGATCAAGCAGGGCTTTCCAACCAAACAGTGGTCTTATTCTCGCTTTTGGGATTAATAACATACATGCAGATAAAATGTTATTATGAATAAAACAAACAAATGCCAGATCTACCAGACATGGTGCTACATGTCTATAATCCCAGTGCTCAGAAGCTAGAAGCAGGAGGATCAGAGGTTCAAGACTACCCTCATCCATACAGCAAGTTTGAGAGCAGCTTGGGCTATATGAAACCTTGCCTCAAAGGACAGAAACATGGACACAGAGATACACAAACAATATGCCAGATCTTATATTCCACACTTCTGTAAAAATATCTGTTAGTTCCTGATTCAATGGGTGAGAGAACCATGGCAATTCCTGCTCCCAAGGACAGTTACAGCACTAATTCCAAGAGTTCCCAACCTTTCTTTTGTGTATATGATAAAGTGTGCCATCCTTTTACTTTCTTCCTTATAATTAAAAATCGGCCTTAAAAATGCACTTCGTGTATTTAATCTCTCCCCACTCCAGACTGGGCTAGAAACAGCTCTCTGAAATACTAGAACCCATTTCCTCTTGTACAACTTCTCTTCCTGCATTTATTGTTTGGTTTGGGAAAGGGTCTCAGTAGTTAGCCCAACTCACTGCTTAGCCCCAGGCTGGCTTCAAACTCCTGATGCTCCTTTCTTAACTTGCCGACACTGGAATTAGAAACATGCATCCACAGCTGACTGGTAGGTTGGATCCGCGGCTAGTCTAGGATAGCCTCTGCATTATAGTTGAGGCCGGCTTTGAAGGCTGACCCTCCTGCTGAACCCTCTAGAGTTCTGGTGTCCAGGTACACACCACCCTGCCTGGCTGGTGTTTCCTCTTCCTCTCACAGGGATCACTCTGAATTCATGGAAGGGGCGTTTCTATATATGATAATCTTGACTATTTGGAAAAAGAAACTGCACACATAGTGAACATTTGGAGACCTCTTCTTGTATTGCTCCTCTAAAAATAAAGTAAGACAGCTATTCTCATAGCATTTGTTCTGTATTAGGTGTCATAAGTGATCTGGGTTTAAAGAACACAGAAGTTGGATGTGTGCAGCACTCGGTGTCTCACTATTTTACATAAGGAACTGGAGCATCCATGGACTTTGGTATCCACAGGTGCTCCTGAAACCAACAACTCACAGAAACAATTGTTATACACCTAAGGCTGACCTTACACTTGGGATCTTCCTGCCTCATCAAGAGCGCTAAATTATGGCAGATCTGTACCACCAAGACAGAGAGACATATGATACCACTATTTAAAACTTCAAGCCAGCTGGTACGTGGAACAGCACATCACACATTCTGAATTTGCCCCGTGGCTTTCTTCATACTCAGAGTCAGAAATCCTTACCCCTTTGCCCTCCCCCTTTTTATTCCATTTATTTTTATTTGCCTGAATGCCTTTGTGAGGGTGACAGATCTTGGAGGTACAGACAGTTGTTAGCTGTCATGTGGGTGCTGGAACTTGAACCCATTGAACCCAGGTCCTCTGCCTAGTCAGTTTTTTGTTTTGTTTTGTTTTTGATACAGGGTTTCTCTGTGGTTTTGGAGCCTGTCCTAGAACTAGCTCTTGTAGACCAGGCTGGCCCTGAACTCGCAGAGATCTGCCTGCCTCTGCCTCCCAAGTGCTGGGATTAAAGGTGTGCACCACCACTGCCTGGTGAAATATTACTTTCTTTCTAGCACAGATACTCTAGATTTATTTTGATGCTTATCTGCCCCAGATCTGAAGTCAGTGAAATTTACTAGATTTTCTGGTTAGGTCATAGATTTTAGAAACCAAGATCTGGGGGATAGGTGTGCCCCCAAGTTCCAGATCCTATATAACCACCAAGCAGTACACAATTTGAAACAGATGAGTACATACTAACACTTTACACCCAGTTCAAAGGATTCAGCCCCATGTCTTCTCTATCCCACAGCAGCTCCCCCATTTCTGTCTCTCTCTCTCTCTCTCCCTCACTTCATCTTTTGTTTGCTTGTTTTGAGACAGGTTCTCTCTACATAGCTTTGGATGTCCTGGAACTCTCTATAGATCAGGTTGGCCTCAAACTCACAGATATGCATCTGCCTCTGCTTGCAGAGTGCTACGATTAAAGGTGTGAACCACTGTGTTCATCTCACTTGTTTTAAGACAGGGTCTCCCTATGTGCCCCAGACACTTGCTCATAGGCAACTTCATGTGCATGTGTTTTGTATTTGAGATGATGAGGTCTTTGCTAGGTTGTGGAGGTTGGCCTAGAATTCGTGACTCTCCCTTCTCTACTTCCTGAGTGTTAGTGTTACAGGCCTGACTCTAGGAATCTTACACAATTATGGTAATCAAAACAATGTGAAGCGGTACTGGGCATCCAGACCAAAGAAACCGGTCAAGTGCGTAGGAATAAACCCATCCTGTGAGTGCCAAATCTGTGAGGTAGAGACCCCATCCCGTGTAGTACTAGAACAACTGGATAGCCACACGCAGAAGAGGCTGATTCCACTGCTGGAGAGACACATTAGGATAATTGCTCCACGTTTTGCAATGGTGTGTGCCTTGTAATTCCAATCTCTTGGAAGGGTTGGATAGGAGGACTGCTTGAATTCAGAGACTAAGAGGCCAGCCTGGGAAACACAGTGAGAATCCGTTTCAAAAACAAACAAACCTCAAAGTGATCAATGACCTAACGTAAGAACTAAAGTAAAATTAGGGACCAATCTTCAAGCTCAGATTAGTGGTGGCCCAGGTCTACAATAATGCCAGCACTTGAGAGGAAGCAGCATGAGAGTCAGGAGTCACCCTCAGCGATAGGAAGTTTGACATAGCATGTGTTAGTGAAAGCCTGCCTCCAGGAAAAACTCACTATCACTCCCCACCCCCAATCGTTTGTTTGCTTGTTACTGGAGACAGACAGGTTCTCACTATGTACTCCTGCCTGTCCTGGAATATATTATGTAGACCAAGCTGGTCAGGAATTTGTGGCAACAGTCCTGTCTGGGCTCCACAGTGCTGGGGTTAAAGGCACACACCCACCAATGGCAGGCCTAACAATCCGAAATTTAGAAAAAGGCAACAGGGTCTGGGGAGATGGCTCAGTTGATAAGAGCAGTAGCTGTTCTTCCAGAAGATCAGGGTTCAATTCCCAGCACATTCATGGAAATGGACAACCATCTGTAACTCTAGTTCCAGGAGACCAGACACCTTCTTCTGATAACTTCTGAGGGTTTCAGGCCTGCAAGTGGTGTACAGACATACATGCAAAATACCCATACTCAAAATTAAAAAATAAAAACCAGGCAACAAGTCTTTCTATGATTATGTCATTGCATAAAATACATTTTTGATTCCTCAAAAATTAAAAACAGAACTAGAAGAAATAGGCAGGATTGTGAGTTCCTAACACGGGTGACATAGTATAATCCTGTCTCAAAAAATTAAAACAAGAGAGAAGCTTCTCTATAATCCAGCAAGCACATGTGCGGGTGGCTCACAACTGCCTATTAACTCCAGCTCTAGGGGCAATCCAATACCTCTGGCCTCCTCCAGTACTTGCACGCACATGAACACACCCACCCACATATACATAATTTAAAATATTCTTTTTCACTGGGTGGTGGTGGCACATGCCTTTAATCCCAGCCCTTGGCAGGCAGATCTCTGAGTTCAAGGCCTGCCTGGTCTACAGAGCAATTTCCAGGACAGAAAGAGCTATAGAGAGAAGTCTCAAGAAAATAAAACAAAAGTCTTTATTTAAGAAAATGGATGAAGTTCACCTTTTACAAGATGAAAATGACTGAGAGACGTTGGACTACAAAGTGAGTACATTTAACATTCCTGAAATGTACACTGAAAACTTTTTATACCTGTTTTTTAAAACCCTTTTATTATTTTGTGCATTAGTGTTTTGCCTGCATGTATGTCTGTGCAGCACTTTCACGCTGTCTGTATGCAGAAGCTAGAAAAAAATGTATCAGATCCCGGCTGTATGGGTGCCGAGAACTGAACCTAGGTCCTGGGGAAGAGCAGTCAATACTCTTAAGCCATGAGTCAGCTCTCTAGCCCCCTAAATTTTACATATTTTTACAATTCATTTGTAGTTGTGTGTATTATGCACATGGACAGGCTATGTACATAGAGGTCCAGGTGTCAGTGGAGCCCAGGAAGCTGGAATTACTAGGTTTTTAAAACACAGGATAGTTTGTTTTCTTGACATGAAAAGAAAAAGCATTAAAAATATAATAGACAATAATCTGGTGTGGTGGTCCACTCTTATAATCGCAGCATTCAGGAGACAGAGGCAGGAACTCTGTGGTTTCCGGGCCAGTCTATATATCGGATTCTCGGCCAATCAGGGCTACACAGTGAGCCCTTAAAAAAAAAAAAAAACAATAAAAGATACTTCAGGATATTGATTGTAAGTGGAGTCTCCTGGTCATCCCAGGAATGTTTTGGAGGACTAATCAAAACATGATCTAGTCTGCCACCAACTCCATCTTTTTGTACGACTAAGAACTACAAAAATGCTGTTTGGAGATCCCTCTGCTGGTTGGTTCCATACTACTACATTCTAAACTAACATAGATAGGGCTTAAGCGATAATCATTTAACAGATATTTACTGAACACATTCATATTTCGTGTCATGTACTTAGCCGCATCCTAAGGGTGCCTGAACTAAAAACCTGAGCGTTGACTAAATTTTCCATTTAGTACAGGGGCAGACCATTCAATCATTTATGTGTAATGAACAATCAATATGAAACCAGTGCTACAATAGAGGAAGGAGGGATCCTACTTTGGGTAGTATGATTAAGGGAAGGTTTAGCGCTGATAGCTGATTGGTGGCTCACTTCTTTAGTCCCAGAACAAGAGAGGTAGAGCAGGCGGGATACTCCGGAGACAGAGGCAGCCCCCACCCAACTCGCAAAAGGGAAAAATATGGCGTAAGGAAAAGTAGGAAGACTCAAGACTCCGAGGCATCTGACGGTTGTCTGTGCTGGGTAAATATGACTACTTAGCTTCTGTGACCCGGCGACTAGAGAAATCACTCTGATAGATGCAGGACAAAGCATGGTTTTCAGGATTTCTTCCTGCCGATCGCTGGGATCAGGTCAAAAATCTTGCACTGGAAATCTTTTGCAGAGATGAGGGACGGGCTGGTCCAAGCGCGCTTTCCCACTTAGTACCACTAGACGCCAGGGTCGGGAACCGAGACTCGGCTCCGCGGAGTAGACCAGACTCACGCCGGCGCGGGAAATAGCAACTAGGAGCCGGCGAACCCTCAACACGAATGACTGGTCTCCCTCTCAGGAAAAAAAAACAAGACAGCCTAAGAACCGCTCCGCAAAAAGGATGCCTCTATCACGCTAGTAATCCACCCCCGGAAGTACCGCCCCTCTGGACTCTCTTCCGCCGGCTCCTCCGCAGGCCAATCTCGCGAGACTTGAGAGCGCTATGTGACCTGGGTTAAGCGGAAGTTAGGTCTCTTTTTCGTGGCGCCTCCTAGGCGGTCGGCTGTGCGAAGATGAAGGTAGGAGGTGGTGGCTGGGCCTCAGTGAGAGCGGGGAGGCTTAGTTCGAGTGCCCCAGGTGGAGAAGGGGTTGAGGCAGGAGGATGTCCTCTCTCGTGAGCTTGGGGCTCCC